>JAODAL010046453.1:0-30900 GCA_025379985.1 Phyllomedusa bahiana | reverse complement strand
TTCACATGCCCCCTGATTGTTCTTTTTTTGTCACCCCCAAGACACATCATGATTTTAAAAAAACACAGGGTCATCTGCACATCTTTTTGATCAGCCTCACCTCTGCTCTCCTCAATCTGTGTAGAGAGCAGGAGGAAGCAGGCACACAAAGGGTTAATCCAGGCAGCACAGACACAGAAGCCAGAGCCCTCTCTCTCCCTCCACTACAGAAGCATTCTGTGCAGGAGGGGCTCTGTGCTCTGACCTGTATTCTGAAGGTGATGAGTCATCAGACCTGGCAGCCAGTGAGATAAAGATCAACAGGTTGGCTGCTATAGAGATTTGAGAAGCTGATGTACTACTACTAACAGGGATAGCTCAAAATCAGTAGGACATTTGTAATGAACATATATTACAAAGCTGCTTGTTTTTTAAAGATCTTTAAATTAAAACCCAATCATTGTAGCGAGACAACCCCTTTAAGGAAAGAAGCAGGCAGCTGGTATTCTACCTGTAATGGAGTGGCCAGCGCAGTCACCAGATCTCAACCCCATTGAGCTGTTGTGGGAGCAGCTTGACCGCATAGTATGCAAAAAGTGCCCATCGAGCCAATCCAATTTATGGGAGAGGCTTCTGGAAGCATGGGGTGAAATTTCTCCAGATTACCTCAGCAAATTAACAGCTAGAATGCCAAAGGTCTGCAATGCTGTCATTTCTGCAAAGGGAGCAAGCAAAGTTTGAAGTAGAAAATTAATATTTCAAATAAAAATCATTAATTCTAACCTTGACAATGTCTGGACCATATTTCTATTCATATTTCTATTCATTTTGCAACTCATTTGGTAAACAAAAGTATGAGTTTTCAGGGAAAACACAAAATTGTCTGGGTGACCACAAACTTTTGAACGGTAGTGTAGATGCTTATTCCTGTGGATCCTGTTATAAAACACTAAGGCACATGAAGATTATTGCCAATACTTTGTAGGACCCCCTTTAGCTGCAACAACAGCTGCAAGTCTGATGGGGGAGATGTCTCTACCAGCTTTGCACATCTATAGGCTGGAATTTTTGCCCATTCTTCTTTATTAAATAGCTCTAGCTTAGTGAGATTGGTTGGAGAATATTTGTGAAAAACAATTCTCAAGTCATGCTACAGATTCTCAATGAGATTTAGATCTGGACTTTGACTGGGCAATTTTAACACACGAATATGCTATGATTTAAATCCTTCCAGCTTTTGCTGTATGTTTAGGATCGTTGTAAAGCTGGAAGGTGAACCTACACCCCAGTCTCAAGTCTGTTGTAGCCTCTAACAGGTCTTTCTTCAGGATTGCCCTGTATTTAGCTCCATTCATCTTCCCATCAACTCTGACCATCTTCCCAGTCGCTCCTGAAGCAAAGCTTGCCCACAGCATGATGCTGCCACCACCATGCTTCACAGTGGGGATGGTGTGTTCAGGGTGATGTGCAGTGTTGGCTTTCCTCCACACATAATGTTTGGTATTATGGTCTCATCTGACCAGAGGACCATCTTCCATATGCTTGTTGTGTCCCCTACATAGCTTTTTAGAAAGCAGGACTTCTTATGGCTAGTTTTCAAAACTGACTTTCATTCTTTCTTGCCACTCTTCCATAAAGTACTCTTTTAAGGGCATGTCCCCACGGCAAGGGTTTTTGGTTGGTTTTTTAAACGGCTTGAGGTTTTAGAAACCGTCTGAAAACCGACATGCAATGCTCCTCTTTAGACTATAATTGAAAATCTGTTCAGCAGTCCCCACTGAAGGGAATTTTACACCACCAGCATTCCTTAAAACTTAGAACACGTTCATTTTTCCGCCCGGTTCCGGGCAGAACATGAACATATGGGTGCAAATGGGGACAGCTTGAATCCGCAAATCACGGACAAAAGCCGTCCACCTGTGTGCCAAAAAAAGACAAAATACCAGTCGGAAAAATCGGCCAGTATTTTGTCTTTGCCATGTGAATTCACCCTAATAGTTGTCCCGTGGACAGATTCTCCCACCTGAGCTGTGGATTGCTGCAGCTTCTCCAGAGCGACCCTGGGTCTTTTGACTGCTTCTCTAATAAGTGTTCTCCTTGTCTGGGCTGTCAGTTTAGGTGGACGGCCATGTCTTGGTAGGTTAGCAGTTGTGCTATGCTCCTTCCATTTATGGATGATGGATTAAACAGTGCTTCATGAGATGTTCAGGGCTTGGACTATTTTTTTTTTTTTTTATGCCTAGCCCTGCAATACACTTTGACACAACTTTTTCCCTAAGCTCTCTGGTGTGTTCCATGGTTTCTATTATGCTGTTTATTCACTAATGTCCATTAGCAAGCCTTATAGACCATCACAGAAGAGAGAATTGAGAATAATACATAGAATTAATTAAATACAGATGTACTCTATTTACTAATACGGTGACCTCTAAAGCCATATGGTCACACTGGATTTTATTTAGAGGTATCAGAGCACAGGGGACTGAATACATATGCACGCTATACATTTTAGTTTTTTAAACTTTGGAAAAGCACATATAATTTTCTTTAAAGTATAAGCTTCACTTATACTTGCTCCTCTGTGTGGCTCTATCAACTAAAATGTCAATAAAATGTATTCAAGTTTGTAGCTGTAACGTTTAAAATGAGGAACTGTCAAGGGATATGAATACTTTTGCAACTCACTGTATTTACTAAATCCTAATTTGATTGCATGGTTAAGAAAACCTATTTTCCAATACCCTCCAAGGAAACTGAGATACATAGAGCAGAGAGTAACTAGAAATTGTGTCTCTTACTTGACATGTCCATTCCAGTGACAATGGTTAAATGCTTAATTTCCCCTGCCATGGTGGATAACTACATTCATTAATATACACTCAGTTGTTTTGTTCCATTCTTGAAGTTATATTTGCAAATTGTAATTATCAGTTTTTCTGATATTCTACTCATATTCATACCTTTTGAATTTTGACAGATGACATAGGGTTGGTGAGTTTATCTCTGTGTCCATTTGCAAATTTCAAAGCTTCTGCAAGGCGATGGTAAATCTCTATCTGGTCATGCACATTATGCTTGTCTCTCTTTTCAAAATGATATCCTAAAAGCAGATATAAAAACTTAGTTTTTAGTTGTGACACTTAAATTTTGTTTAATTTAGAACGCCACATTGCCAGGGTAATACTCAAGGCAAAGATTTTCCTAAAAAAATGTTGAAATGCTTTCCACAAACTTTTATAGTATTGGTATTCTGTGCAAATACATTGGGCCTTATTTATAAAAACTGTCCAGCAGTACAACTATGACATTAAAACCAGGAAAAGCTAATCACAGAGGTAAACAAAGTTTTCTAGTCCAAGTACCACATTGTTATATTGCACTTCTTTCCAAAGCCAGATTGTGCTATTGTACCTCTACTAGTAACATTTAAAGAGGTGTGCCCCTTATGAGACATTATGGCACATTAATTGTAAATATTCAGATGTCTTAAAATTCTTGGTTTCACTTCAGGGACTCTCAAAGAACTGGGGAATGGGGTTCCCCTTCTCAGTAAGAGGCTCTTATTTTCAGTGTAGTTTTTGGGGGTTACAGAAAAGCAAATTGAGGATAAATCATACCCCGACATTGTATATGCACCCAAAATGCCACAAGTTATCGAATACAGTCCTGCTCACATGTCCTGCTATCCAGCAGTCAAACGGTCAAACACTATCAAAAACTATGGACTCTTTTGTCAAACGTGTCAAATTGAAGGCCAGCAGGCCTAATCCAGCCCACCATGTCATTTTATGTCGCTTACCACAGCAAACAGGGATAGAAAAGGTACAGACGCAGTAGTGGTGTCATCTTTGATCTGGACCTTAGCATCGCTCTGTTAAGCAACTAACAGGCAGTGTTATAGGTCTGACAGGCCTACCAAGGCACATTAACCACCCTCCAAGATAGGAAGCCTAGAGCTAAAGAAATGAAAGGGGATGACTATAATATAACCGTGAAGGACATCTTTGCTATTTACTGACCACATGATGCACCGCAGCGCTTTGAGGGCAACCATAATGCTTATGTACCCTCAGTGAAAATGATTTTGAAACCCCTGCTTTAGAGCATGGTGGGACCAAACTTATTAAAGTTTCAACCTTTAATAAGACAAAAGGTACAACAATCCAAAAAGAGAAATACAAAGATATATACATGCCTGCAAAACAGGAATTAGAGGGAAAAATAACAGAAAAACGCCCAACAATTCCAAATTTTAAAGGTTCTTTGTTACGTTTGCCAACCAGGATAAGTGGAAACGTCCGGTTAAGGCGGATCCTCTGGGCCCACCACGGGCGCAGATGGTAGTACTCGCGGTGGATAGTCGAAGTGCAGGACACAGATGGCAGATAAACGGATGTTGTAGCTGTTAAACGTAGACACAGTCCAGGTGTAGCTGGGGAACGTATACACAGTCCAAGTAGGTAGCAGGCTACTGTATGATTCCAGGTAACAGCAGGTATAGGCAGGCTGGTGCAGTGGCAGATGTACAGCAGGAACTGATAAACGTGTAGAACCTACAAGAGAACAGCAGCAATGCAGCAGCCGAGGGGTCAAGCTCTTGTGCTGAAGACAACAATGAACTGACCCAGAGTAAAGGTAGCAGCTTCCTTATGTAGCCAGAGATTACAGGTCACTGGGCAGGGCCAAGGTACTCTGACTCTTTAAATGTGGTGCAGTGCCGCACGTGAGCGCACAGGATGCCAGGGAGCTGGAGTAAGCAGCGATGGTGAGGCTTCAGGGGTGGCAGGAGCCAGGACAGGTGCGTGCAGAGAGCCAGAGGATGTCGCAGCAGCGGCCGGGACAAAGGAGACACGTACACGCTGTCGGTCCATAGCAGGGGTCGCGGCGTGAACCGTGACAGTACCCCCCCCTTAAGCCCTCCCCTCCCGGCTAGCCGGGGACCCACAAAACGACTAGGGGTAACCACCTTCTCCTCGGTATCCCAGGAACTGTCATCAGAGGAGGTGTCCAGAGAGTCCCGGAAAACTTCTTGGACCTGGGGAGAAGAAGCAGAAACAGTAGGCAGGGGGTAGGTGGGAGTCAGAGGTGTCTTTGCAGACCAGAGGCTATTCTTGCAGATGTGAATCTTCCACCAGCACAGCAGAACAAACGGGCAGAGAAACGGGAGGGCAGGATTGCTCCAGATGGGTGGGTTTAAGGCAGTGAGAGTAGCAATGCTTGCCCCATTGGATGACTTCGCCCGTTCTCCAATCCAGGGATGGGCTGTGAAGCTGGAACCATGGAAGCCCAAGCAAGACTGGAGCAGACGAACCCGGCAGGACGTAGAAGGAGATGTCCTCGTGGTGGGAACTTCCAATTTGTAGAGACACAGGCTGGGTGCGGAACTGGACTGGCTCCTTCAGGATCTCCCCGTTAACGGATGAAAAACATAGTGGTTTTTCCAGACGGGAAACAGGCAGGCAGAACTTCTCCAGTAGGGGCGGATGGAGTTCTCGGAAGAGCCGGAGTCCAGAAGAGCAGGAACTTCGGAAGCACCACCAGATGAAAAACGTAGGGTGACTGGAGTGGTCAGACGGGGAGCAGGCACACCGTTATTCAGGGTAACTTCACCCACAACACCATGGTACTGAGGTTTCTGGGGCACAGCTGTGCGGACTGGGCAGTTCTTCAGGTAATGACGGGTACCACCGCAGTACAGACACAGTTTTAAGCTGCGTCGACGGGCGCGTTCCTCTGTGGAGAGATGAGTGCGGTTGACCTCCATAGGCTCATCTTGGAAAAACGCAGGTGTCAGGCGAGGTGGGCTCGAGGTTTCAGGTACAAGGCGAGGCGGAACCTTGTGAGGACGAGAGGACATAGGCTGTTGGCAAAGCTCTAACTCCCTCTCCACAAAACGGATGTCGATCCGGGTAGCCAAAGCGATGAGGTCATCCAGGGTGTTATGTAGGTCACGACCAGCCAACTCGTCCTTGATGCGTACATCGAGACCTCTCCAGAAGGCAGCAACGATTGCCTCGTTGTTCCAGGCAAGCTCAGAGGCCAGGGTAAGGAACTGGATGGCATACTGGCCCACTACAGAATCGCCTTGATGGAAGCGGAGCAGAGACGATGCAGCTGAGGTGTTGCGCCCAAGTAACTCGAAGACCTTTCTGAAGGCACTCAGGAACTCCTGGAGGTCCCCTGTCACTGGATCCCCTTTCTCCCAAAGAGGTGCAGCCCAGGCCAAGGCTTCACCTGAGAGCAGGCTGATGATGAAGGTGACCTTGGCACAGTCAGAATGAAACTGATGAGCCAGGACCTCAAAATGGATAGTGCACTGGTTGAGGAAGGCACGACATGCATGAGGATCTCCAGAAAAACGGGCAGGCAGAGGCAGGTGCAGGCTAGAACTGGACATGGCAGACAGAGGCGGAACCACAGCAGGTGGCGGAGCAGGTGTAGTTGCCATTGCTGACACAACTTGGTCCAGACGGGTGGTGATGGTCTGCAGTTTTTGAAATAGTTGCTCCAGGTGGACGCCATGATGGTTCACCACAGCTACCATGTCAGGCAGAGTCACTCCGGCGGGATCCATATTTGATGGTCAGTTCGTACTGTTACGTTTGCCAACCAGGATAGCTGGAAACGTCCGGGTAAGGCGGATCCTCTGGGCCCACCGTGGTCGCAGATGGTAGTACTTGTGGTGGGTAGGCGAAGTGCAGGACACAGATGGCGGATAAACGGATCGTGTAGCTGACCCCAAGACGGATCCTAAAAGCGCTTGTAACAGGGAGTGTAAACTCCGTGTGAACAAGCCCTTATTCTACCTTGTTCAGAGTATTTACATACCAAGTTAGTGCAGCAATGTAAACATTTGTTTGAAGTAAAGGAAAGACTAGCTACAACTCTGATGGTGGTGTCATGTTTTTTCTTTAGGCCGAATTGGTCAATAATATATATCAAAATGGAGAAGAGTAGGATCTTATCTTAAAAATGATATACAGTGGTCCCTCAATATACAATATTAATTGGTTCCAGAATGACTATTGGATGTTGAAATCATTTAAAGGAAAACTGCTATTTGGTTCTGTAGCCCTAGAATGTTGCCAACATTTGAAGATTAAAAAAAAGCTGCTGAAGCTGGAAATCACTTTCTATGTTGAGGAGAGGAACTTTTTTGGGTCATGTACTTTATACACAATATACCAGAAAAAACGACAATGGGACCCTCACCTTAAAGGAGCCGCTCATCCTGGCACATGTAAAGAGAACTACAGGACATGTAGTACTGCACTGTGCTGTAGAGAGACACTACTGGACCATCAATCACTGCATGCACTTCTTTAATACAGATGTTTTACAAGTAAAATAGCCACGATAATTGGCTGGATCACTTTTTAGGACATTGTATCTTGAAACTACACTTATCATACATTGTCCCAGGAATGACCATTGTATGTTAAAAATATTGTATCTTGAGGCCATTGTAATTTGAGTGACCATGGTATAATTGGCTTTATCTCACTTAAATAACATTGCTCAAAGGAGTTGTTAAACTCACAAAAAAGCTCTGGTGGTGCTTATGTAGATCTAGTCACCATTTGACAATTGCACCCAATCAGTAGCCTAAGTGATCACATTCTGTTCCATTGACAACACTGCTCGAGATGTGAGTGATGCATGACAGCTCAGGCAACTAATTGACTGTGGTGGTCACATACTGACCACATGAAAGCAAATGCCGTAGTGACCAATGGAGCTTCAACCCTAGATCAACGGAAGATTAAGAAGGATAGTCCATTTTATATATAGTATTTTTTATACACATACAGCATTTTTATGTTTTTTTGGGGGGAATTGGATATGCAAAGACTATCTTTAAAGAGAACCTCCACACAAACACGCAAATATAATAGTAGATGAAATTATAAGACTTTTTTCCAATGCATGTCATTAGCAATGCAGAGGGCTCATGACAGTATTAGGCTATGTTCACACAGCAATAATTGTGTGACGTATTTCGCCCGCAATTACGCCGTGTGCTCGGGAGCGGGGGCGGGAGGGCCGGCAGCCCGCCGGCCCCTTAGATATTCATTATTCACGGAGCGTATACGCCGTGAATAATTGACATGTCACTTCTCCCCCCACTCGCCGGAGTGTGCGAGCGGGGAGAGGAGACGTAATTCATAGTTCTCTATGAGAACTGTGGATTACCGTAATGACTGGGACGTAGTACGCAGTACAGCACGAAACACGGGGTGAGATACATGCCAGTTTAAGCCGTGTGAACATAGCCTTACAGGGGGACAGATTTTAGTTTCACTTTCTTAGTAGAGCTCTGTATGGAGCAGGGATTCTTTCTGTTGGGAGATACCACCTGTGCAGGGGGAGCTGAAGACATAGCTGATTGTACAGGGTGATCTGAGCCTCTCACTACATACAGTGCAGCAGGCACAGCACACTGAGGACATAGTGTGACAGGGTTTACAGGCACATGTGCTCCCCCTCTGCACAGTGGGCTCTCCCAGCTCAGAAGCAGGATCTTTGATACAACTGTCAACATTATCATCCATCAAGCTGTCATGTGCGACTTGGACCGACTTCAGAGCTGTCTTAAAGGGACAGCGCTTTTTTTTTTTTTTTTTTAAACTGAATTACAGATGAAATGGATTGATTTTCCTAATGAAGCATAATTAAGGAAGTGTTTGTATTTTAGTCTCCTGTTATTTCCTGAGGTTTCCCTGGAGGTGAAAGGTAGTCTTTAAAGTTTAAATGTTATTTACTAGTTTTTCATTTTACTTTATGAACATAAAACAATGATCATATTACTTCTTCAACATGCTGCTGTACCATCCTATGAAACTTGTTTTCTCTTACCTTCAAGGATATTAAGGATAAAGCTGAGAATAGCTCCTCCTAATGGTGGGGGAGGTGTATATAACTTGTAGTTCCCCAGAGATATATTTAATGGTCTTACAAATTGCACCTTATAATTTTTGAAGTCTTCCAATGTAAGATTGCTTCCTAATGTTAAAATCAAGCAAAGTAATTTTTTATAGTTAAAAATACTGTAAAAAGAATAAGGTATAGAGAGTAAGAATAACACATTGCTTATTTTAGCTCACCTTGTTGTTTGAGATCTTCTAACATTTTTCTTGCTATGGAGCCACTGTAAAAACTATCAACACCTTCATCTGCCACAGTCTGTAGGGTGTGTGCCAGTTGGGTGAAGTTTACAGGATCTCCTGCTTGTAATACTGTGTTGTCTTTACATAACAGATGACTAGTAAATACATATATAGAGATCATCATGAAACTGCCTATAACATATATACATATATTAACATTAGTCACAAACAATAAAAGGTTCTTAAGTAATTATAAAAAGTAAAACATTAAAGCAAATACTAAAACTCATACTAGAGTCTAGTTTGCAAAATTTAACTAAACCCTTATATAATGTAGTGACCTCTTCAGCTGGTTAGACATGGTACAACTTTCAGGAACATTTGACCACAGTTAACAAAGGGACTGATGTACCATATGTAAAATATTTGTAGAAGCATGGGAAACGTGGAGCAAAAGGAAGCCAATGTCATTTTAAGGGCAAATATTCTATTACATTTCTGAAAGCTATAGGTACCAGAGGTGAGAATGAGGCTCCCCTTACCTCTTGTCTATGTCTCTGTTCCGACTGAACAGAACCAAGTGATTGCCAAACGTGCACAGTTCTGTCCATTCATTTCATTGGTTATTCTGAGTACAGCCAAGCACACTCACTCAGCTTTACTCAGAACTTCCATGGAAGAGGATGAAGTGAGTAGCAACATGTGTTGGCACCTCTCTATTCTGTACAGCCACAGCACAGATGAGGAGAGGGGTTGAGGGAACCCTTCTTCTCAAGATAGATGTGAGTTCCATCTATGGAACCTGCACCTATCAGACATTTATGGCATATCCTTTTCCTATAGTACAAATGTCTAAGATGGATCTGAGTATAAAAATTGTAAAAACTTTATTTTTCCACAAAATAAAGTCATAGCATTTTTATTTTCTGTTTACAGATCTGTGTGAGAGAATTGTTTTTTTGCATGATGAGCTGTAGTTTTTATTAGCCCCTTTGGGGGTTACACCCAAAAGTAGTAAATCATTTTTTTTATTTTATTTTTTTGGGGAGGTGAAATTACCTAAAACATCATTTTTGCATCTTTCTTTATTCACAGTGTTTACCGTTTGGATATTTTGAAGATGTAGACTTTTACAATACCGATTATGTTTAATGTTTTTATTATTTGTTTTGTTGTATAAAAATTTGGGAAAAAAAAGTTTTGTTTCCCTTCTTTTTTCTTTTTTTTTTACAAAACTTTGTTTAAAAAAATGTATCTATGGTTCACCTAAGGAAATTGAGTATTCAATCACTAGAAACTTTTTACAATAAAATGCAATACCAATGGAATTGCAAACTCACAGAACTATTTTAAACCCCCTGTAGTTCCCCTGTTCAAAAACCCCTAAAAAAATTATTAAACTTTTCCCAAATTCCCTAGTCTGCCCAAAATTTTCCCAAATTTTCCCCAAATCTTTTATCTGGGCTGAAAAATTTACCCACAACTTTAAAAAAAAAAGCAATTTTTTTGAAAACCCATCAAAATTTACCTGTTTTGTTTTTTTGTGTCATAACTTGCTTAAACCCACTTTTCCCCCCCAAAAGTTTTTCCTCCTATTTTTCAAATCCCCACCTCACTGTTTCCGGGGGGGCGGGGTAGGGAAAGGTGGGCCGAATTTTACAGGGGCCCTCCTTTTTTTGCCCCCCAAAAAAAGCCAAAAAAAGGATTTTTAAACATCTTCCGGGACTTCCCCAAGGACCCGGGGGATTGTCTGAAGGGAGGGGAAAGGAGGGCGTTCTTTTCTTTTTCCCCGGGAGGGGGAAAGGTGCATGAAAAAAATTTTTTCCGCCTGTCAAAACCCGCGGCCCGCGGGGGGGAAGGGAAGGGTACAAACGCACAGGGCCCGCACAGGGGAGTCGGAGGGAAAAGGGGCGTGCGGACCCGGGACACCCCGCTGTTTCCACGTCCCTTTTCTGGGGGGAGGAAAGGGGGAGTGAGGGCCCGGGGAAGGAAAAAAGTGAAGGGGGGACCGCTGGAATCGGGGCGCCCGGACGGCGGGGGGGAGCTAGCAAACCGGGACTGCAAAGCCTCCCCCCCTGGGGGACCCAAAAAAGCGGATTTGTTTGGGGGGCCGGGCCCCTGAAAAGCGGGGGGCGGCGGTCCGGGGAGGGGGGGGGGTTGAAGAGCCCAAGAAAAAAGGTTGTTACAATCGGGGGGGGCTGTTCCCAATCCCAAAACTTTGGGTGGGGCCCCCCCCTCCCTTTGTTTCTGGTGCTAACACTTGGGGGAGCAAAGGCTTATCAAAGTGGGATTTTTAAAAACGCCGGGGCCGGGGGGTTTTTAAAGAGGCACTAAAAAAGTCCCGGGCCCCTTTGATTAGTTCGCCCGGGGGAAATTTGCGGCCCGGGGCTTTTTCCCTCTCCCTTTTCCCCCCTGGACAATTTTTAGAGCGGGGAAAACCCGCCATTTTGCGCCGGCCCAAGGCAAATCCCCCGTTCAAAGGGGAAATCCGGCCAGTTAACTACGTCGCATGAAGTGTGCGCCTTTTGCGGGGCCAGGGTTTGGGCTGGGGGTGATTGCCGTCAAAAAAAGCCTGGGGCATTTTTGCAAAACAAATCCCCACCCCACCGGTGGCCTTTGGAGGTAAACCCCCTTTTCGTGGGCTCCCCCCCCTTTCCTGCCCCCCCAACTTTGGGGCGGGAAATGAGTGCAGAGTAAAAAACCTGGGGGGTGGGGGGGGGGGGGGAAGCTAAAATCCTGGGGGGCCTTTCAGGGGGGGCCAAGCTGTGAAAAAAAACCCCAAATCGCTTATAACGGATTAAGCAAAAACCTCCCCTATACAAAAACTGTGCAAGAACCATTACTTTTTAGGGATTGCCCCCAAAAAACCCATTACTTATAGCAAAATTGTCCCAAAAACCCTTTCCCTTAAAAGCAGACTGTGCAAGCCTTTACTTTTTACCCGAACTGTAAAAAGCCCTATTTTATAGCAGACTGTGCAAGAACCCATTACTTATAGCAAAAAATTGTGCAAGCCCCCTTTTTACTTATAGCAAACTGTGCAAGAACCTTTAAATTTTTGCAAAAAACTGTGAAAGGGAACCATTACTTATAGAGAATTTGTGCAAAAAACCAAAACCCTTATAGGCAGAACTGTGCAAAAACCCTTTTTCTTATACCCAGAACTGTCCCAAAAAAACCTTTTAACTTATAGCAAAAATGTGAAAAATTTTTAAATTAAAAGCAAAAAACTGCCCCCCGCCCCCTTTTAAAAACTTTTTATAGAAAGAACTGTGAAAAAAACCCTTTCTTATAGCGGGAAACTGGGGAAGAACCATTTTTTTAAAAGCGGGAACCCTGTGAAAGAAAAAATTAAATTATAGAAAAAGGGGCCCAAAAAACCTTTAATTATAGCAGAATTTTTGCAAAAACCCTTTTTTAAAATTATAGAAAGAATTTTTCCCAAGAATCATTACTTATAGCAAAAAAAACTGTGCAAGTTTTTTTCCTAGAAGGGAATGTGCAAGAACCTTTAAATTTTTGCAGAATTGTGCAAAAAACCACACTTTTAGAAAGAACTGAAAAAGGGAACCCACTATTTTTATACCCCAAAACGGGGTGAAAAGTTTCCTTTTACTAATTGGGCAAAATGTGCAGGGTCCATTTCTTATAGCAAAACCCTTTTGGCCAAAGCCCCATTGTTTTTTTAAGCAAAATTTTGTGCGGGCCCCTTTGGGTTTTATAGTTAGAAAACCCTGTGCATAAAACCTTTTGATTTAGTTAGCAGATTGGCGAAGAACCTTTGGGTTTTAAAGATAGAAGATTGTGCAAGAAACCCACGCTTTGGGAAAAGCAGTTTGTGCAAAGAAACTTTGGGGTTATAAATGAACTTTTTGAAAGGGAAACATTGTTATAGATAGAAGGGATTGTCCCAAAAACCCCTTGCCCTTTTTGATAGCAGAGTTTTGCAAAAGGAACCCATTGTTATTTAGTTAGCAAAATTGTGCAAGAACCATTGATTAAAAGTTCCCGGGATTGTTTTAAAGAAACCTTTGTTTTAGATAGCAGTTTTGTGTAGAAAACCCTTGCCTTTATGGATGAGTTTGTGGGGAAAACCCTTTTTGCTTATAGATAGCAGATTGTGCAAAAAACCATTGCTTTAGATACCCGATTTTTGCAAAGAAAACCTTTGTTAAAAGATAGCAGATTGTGTACAAAAACCCTTCTTTTTTGATAGCGGGATTGTGCAAAAAACCCTTGTTATAGATACAAATTGTGCAAGACCAAATTGTTTATAGATAGCGATTTTTGCGAAAAAACCTTTTGCTTATGAAGCGTTTGTGCAAAAACCCTTTGGGCTATAGTTAGAAGTTTTGTGCAAAAACCATTGCTTTTAGATAAAAAAGATTGTGAAAAAGATCCCTTTGGGTTTAATAGTTTAGCAGATTTGCAAAAACCCTTGCTTATGATAGCAAAATTGTAAAGAAAACCTTTGCTTATAGTTAGCAAAATTGGTGCAAGAACCATTGCTTATAGTTTGCGGGTTTGTGCAAGAACCTTTGTTTTAGATGGGAAAATTGGGGCAAGAACGGGGGGTTTTAGTAAAAAAATTTGGGGTGCAAGAACCGTTGCTTTAATAAAAAAAATTGTTGCAAGAACTTTGCTTATTAGATAGCAAAAATTGTGCAAAAAAACCATTGTTTATAGATAGGGATGCGCAAAAACCCATCGTTTAAAAGCGAACCTCCCGGCAAAAAAACCATTCTTATAGATAGCAGACTGTCCCAAAAAACCCAACTAAATTATAGATACCCAGATTGTGCAAGATTAATAAACTTTAGGGGGCGTTTGTGCAAGAACCTTTGCAAAAACCCCATTGTGTATAGCGGGATGTGCGAGATTTACCCACCAGGGGTAAAAGGCCCCCAAAAAACCCATTGCTTAGAGCAGGAGTGAAAAAGGGGGAACCCATTGCTTTTTAGCAGAAACTGTCCCAAAACCATTGCTTTTTAGCAGAACTGTGCAAAAAAACCTTTGGGTTAAAAACAGAACTGTGCAAAAACCCTTTGCTTATAAAAAAAAACCCTGGCAAAAACCCATTGCTTGGGAAGGGCAGAACGGGTGCAAAAAAAACCATTGTTAGACCCGATTGTAAAAGGAAACCATTGTTAAAAGCGGGACGCGCGGGAAACCCAAATTCCCTTAGAGCGGACGGTGCAAAAACCATTCCCTTAGACCCAAAACTGAGCCCAAAATTTCCCCTTGGTGACAGAGGGTCTTTCCATAGAGACGGGTTTTCCCTTGAGTAATTTTTAAAAAAACCCCCCAAAACCCAAACTTTTACTTTTTCCCCCAAAAATAAAAAAAACCAAACGGCTCAAAAACACCCCTGAAAAAGGGACATTAAATTTTAAATCGACCCTGGTTTCCCTCTAAACCCTAGGGGGAATCCTAATCACACCGCTGAAACCCCCAACTATGTTTAGGTTTAAACCCCCTGATAAAACAAAATTGGTTGTTTTTAATAGGGGAAGGTAGGCACAGAAAGAGAAAAAATTTTCTCAGTGGGAATTTTCCCCCCCCAAAAGGGCCCAATTTTCTCCTGGGCCTTAAAACGCCCTTTTCCCGGGGTTTAATGGCCCAAATATTCTCTAAACAACAAGATTAAGGGAACGATCTGCTTTGTGCATCGACTCACCCTTAAAAACTAACCCAAACTTCCTGTTGGCCCCCAAACGCTCAAGGGCCCGGAAAAAAGGGGGCCCCACTAAAATTTCTAAAGGGGCAAGGTGAAAAAAACCCAAAGCTTTACCCAATCACAAAAGGGGTTTAGCGATCCCCACCCCTGTCCCCCAGAAAACCCTCTCTGGGGGGACATTCCCCCCACAAATCTGTCCCCCGAGACTTTCCAGGGAATTCCCAAACAGGGAATTTCGCGCTAAAGTCCCGAATTTAGTTTCGGGGAGGTTCTACGAAGCATCATCCCGCTCTTTGATAAGAGGCGGGAGGTGTTTTCCTTTTAAACTCTATCAATTCTGCCTGGCTCTGATTAAACACTAATGCGCAGAAAATTTTTGACGTAGAGAACCTTTTTATAACTACATGCGAAAATTTTCCACCTCGCTTGGGGCAAGCCCCTGGCCCAAAATCTCGGGAGGAAGGGGGGGGGGGGAAGCACTGCTAAAAGAAAAATGGGAATAGAGGATTTGGAAAAAACCAGAAGCAGGGCAAAAAAACCTGGGGTTCATAGGAATCCAGAGAAAAGTAAAGGGGGGGAGAGCTATTTCCCAAACCGAAAACTAACTTGCCGGGGCCCTCTTAGGCCTGGAAAAAGACCCGTGGACCCCACTTCTGTAGAAAGGGGCGCATAAAATTGGGCCCCAGAGACCAATGGCGACGGGGAATTTAGCCCTAGGGCGGTAATGGCAAAATACCAAAACCCTGGGGGTGGGAAAAAGCTACTCAAACCCTACGGGAAAAAAAGGATGAGTTTCGAATTGAGGGGCCACAAAATCCTAAAAATTTTTTCCCGGTTTAAACTCTGCCGGGTGAAACCGAAAAAAAAAAACGAAAACTCTTCACTCCCATTTTGAAAAAAACCCTAATGTTTAGGGCCCAATTAGGTTTCAGTAATGTTCCCACCCAAGGTTTGCGAGTTGGGTTTTGAGGGCAGACAGCTAACGTTTAAATAACCCAGGGGGAAAAGAAAGAAAAATTTTCAAAGGGGAAAAGGAAACCCCAAAGCATTGAAGGGTTTTAAAGGGGAGGTTTTAGGTAATGAAAATTTTTTTCAGAGCTTTTCTTTGGGGCCCTTTTGGGCCCTATCATTTTCCCTTCATGAAATGTAGTCCCAACCCCTTTCGGGTTTTTAAGGGTTTTGAAAAAAGCCTCAGTTAATTTTTACTGTTTAAATTTTTGTATTGTTTAATATCGTGCTCTTGGCTTCTCTTTAGGCGGGGGTTTGGAGGGGCCCGCCCCGGCCCTTCCTGGGGGGGGGCCCTTCTTTGGTTTTCTCGGGTTTTCCCCCCGTGCGGGCCCTTGGGACCGGGGGGGGTTCCGGGTTTTAAAAAAAAATCTTGTTTGTGAGGGGTTTCGGGTTTCCGATCACAAAATGCAGATCACATTAAAAACACAAATGTTCCCACCTCCCCAAGCAAATTTAAAATTAAATAAACAGGGAAAAACGCGGGGTTTAAACACGACAATAAAGAGAAAAAAAGTGCTTTCCCTTTTGGGCGATTCAAAACCCTAAAATTATGTTTCTCCAGGAAAAAATTTGGGAAAAAGGAAAAGGAAAGGGAAAAACTGTAAGCCCCCTTTGGGCTAGATAAGGGTATTCCCCGGGTTTCTCTTTCCAAAGCAAGGGGGGGAGCTATTTTATTCAGAAAAGGTCTTTTTTTTATGTGGTAGGGGGAAGAGATGGAAGTGTAGGGGGGAGGTTTCCCTCATACTGAGAAAAATCTTTTGCGGGGGGTTTCTTACCCCTTTGGTAAAACTTTCCCCCCAAAACCAAAACCTTTAACCGGGGGGTATTTTGCAAAAACTTAACTCAATTTTTGGCACAAAGAGGGGACACTAATATCTTTAATGGGGGGGAGATTTTAATTTAACCATTTTTTGCCCCGGGTTTTTGGACGATCTTTAAAAAAGGCACCCAATCGAGGGGGGGCAAGCCACAAGGGGATGTGTTGCATTTGGATTGGGGCCCAAAAATCCCTTTGTGATCCCTGGGGGGACGTTAAAATGAAGGACCCCCCCTTGGGGGTTTTCTTTTTTACTCCTCGGTCCCACGAACCCTTTTTCCCAAGGATGGGAATTTTTTAAATTATGTGCTAGGGGAAAGGAAGGTACGGGGACTATCCCGGGCATGTTTTTAACATCTCTGTTTTTAATCTCCAGTTACGCTTGACGGCTCGCCCCCCTTCTCGGGTTTGCCCCATAGGATTTGGCCCTACCCGGGGATTTTTTATCTCAGTCCGCAGATTTCCCCTTTCCCTTTCCCTTTCCAAACGCAGTGGGGAGACTATTTTGGTGTTTTAAATTTGTCACACATTGACAACCCCCCCCCCTATTTTGGGGCAACGGGGGGGAAGGCGGTCCCTCGAGGGCCAAAATTTTTTATCCAATATGTAACAGGGGGAGACCGTGGGGAAACCCCTCCCAAAATTCAATAAATTACACCCAAACATTCCCTAAAATTGGCAACAAGAACGGGGCATCTGCCCCGACGGGGGAGGAAAAAATCATTTATAGAAAAGGAAAAAGATGGGCTAAAACCCCTTTACCCCAAAGCCAGGCATGCTGGAAAACCAAGCTCACACAAAATAAAAAACTACCTTTAGCCCCAAAAAAATTTCTACCCCAATTTCTGGCCCCAGCCCTACCGGGAATCGAAAAAAGTCACGCACCCAAAATTTTCTAGTTTTAAAGGGCCCCGTAAAAAAATAATTTTATGAAATGATCTCGGGGGTGGAAAAAACTCTCTGTGAATTCTTTGAGGTTTCTACAGAGCGGGCCCAGCAGATTTTGGAAACGGTTTGATTCTTTTTTTAAATTCGGCCCCTTCCGGGCCTAAAGAGCCCCAAAAGATCCATGTTAGAGGATCCTTTTTAACGGGAGGGGGTTTAAGAGGGGCCATTGTTTCCCCAAAACCACGGGGAAATCACCGGGCCCGGAGGGGTTTGGAAAAACGAATTTTATAAAATACATCCCCGGTGGTGACCCCGGGGTGCTAAAATTCTTTTAAAAACAACATTTATGGGGAAACGGTGAGATGGGAAAGTTTAATTAAAATCTCAAAATATTTTATTTAAAAAAAAACCCAAAACAAAAAACCACACTTGGTCCAAAAACTACCCCCTTAAAAACCCGGGTAAATTTTGTGATTTTTAATGCTCACGAAAATTTTTGCAAACGGGGACCCAAAACCCTTTTTTTGCCCCAAATTAATGATTTTCCCAGAGGGGTTCTTTACAGGGACCCCAAATTTCAACCCCAAAATTTTAAAGGAAGGGGCAATTGAAAGCCCGGTCAAATCTCAAGTTCAAAGGCGGTTGTAAATTGTCCTTAGTCTTAAACGCAAAAAAAGCTTTTGTTCGGGTCTCATGGCCCATTCCTGGGGGAAACCCACACTGGGGGAAGAGAGGGTTTGGATCAAAATTTCACGATTTTGTGAGCTAATTTACAAGAAAACCCCTCCCACCCCTTTTAATTAAGGGGAAAAGATCAGCCCCAAAAATTCTTTACCTTTAGAGGAAACCGCCAGGGTCTGAAATTTTCCCCCCAAAAATTATTAAATTTTGGTTTAGACCCCCTCCCTTGTTCACCCACCCAGGACCCCTCTCAAAGGGGGGGTTACGGGGAGAGCGGGAAACCCATTTTGTTATTGAAAACCCTTTTTGCGGATGTTTTTTTCCCCTGACCCCAAAGCAAAACCGGTGGGGACGTACCACGATTTCGGGCGAATTTTGCAAGAATTGGGTGATTTTGTCAGGCTACCCCCTCAACCCAGAAAAAAACCTCCGCTAGGGTTTTTTAAAGGGCCCCCTCGAGACCCAAGGCCTGGTTTTTGGCTTCCCCCTTTTTTAAAAGGTTTGAAAAGACCTTTAATGCCTTATTGGGAATCAACCTACCAGGTCTCCCTCGCTTCTACAAAAAACATAACATCCCCTTTCCAATGTTCACTCCTTGGAAAGGAGACTAAGGGCCCTGGGGGGAAAACTCCTTTATCATATGTGGGCAGGGGTAAAATTAAATTTAAGGGCCATTGGTTCCCAAAAAATTTCTGTTAAAAACCTGCACTCACTCCCTACATACTTGAGGGAAAAAAAGATGAGAGGGAAATTTCATGCAATATTAAAAGGGGGGTTCGTTTTGGAAAGGGGGGGGGGACCCCCGAATTCCCCCTGGTAATTTTGCAACAAAAAAGACAAACAAAAGGAGGAATGGGATGCCTAAAAGTGGGGGGGATATGGGGCCCGGGGGCGCTCTTGGGGGATAGCGTTTGAATGGATTAAATAGGTAGATCCGGGTTTTCAAAACCCCCTTGGTTCAGTCTTTTCTGGGGAATCTTCTTGATAAACTTAGCACAGACCATTTTTCATCTCTTTCCCCGGGCCCTATTAGGGAAAACCACTGTTGATTTTTCCCCATGGGAAGGCGTTGGGAACAATTGAGAGCCAAAAATTGGGGGATTTCACCCCCAAAATTTTTTCTATTGAGTACTTTCTTGGCCCAAAACCAGGGCTTTAAAGGGAAAGGTTTCCCCACATTTGGTGAATTTTAATTTGGTGGAGTTTGGGGGGGATTACCTCAGTTCATCACCCTGTTTTTAAAATAAAACAAGGGTTTTTATCCCCAGAAAAGTCCGGAAAAAAAATTTAAGGCCCGTGGAAATTCCCCTTTTTTCCCTTTTCCTTGTTTCCCATAGCTTTTCCGTTAAAAGGGGATCTCTGGGGGTTTGTCGGGAGAATGGGACCGCCCCTGGGGGGATGTTGCGACAAAACTACTTCCTTTTAAAAGGGTAACCTCCCGCTATATTTAAAATAAAACCCCCCTACGCAATTAGCTTTTCCAAGAACCCCAATGGGAATTACAAAATGGGAGGGGGAAAGACCCCAGTTTGGACCTGGCCCGTTTAAAAAAGGGCCCCTCAAAAAATAGTAGAAAGTTTTTTTCCCTCCAGCAGTTTTGGGAAATTTACCTCCAAAAATTTTTTTTTAGAGCATATATAACACCAAAAAGGGGGAAAACAAAAAAGGGGAAATTTTTCCCCGATTAAATTGGCTTTTCCCTTGTAGGGCCAGAGGGGGGACCTATTCCCTTTCTTATGGAGCCCGGGGCCGTAATCCAGACCTTCTGGGGGGCCCAAAATAAAACTATTTACAATTTTTCCCAAAACCCCAAAGAAACTATGTCCCCGGGAAATCCACTGGGGGCGATAATTTTGGTAAAGTAAAAAACCCCCAAAACCCAAACTCCTTGGGACAAGGGTTGTAGGAAGCTTTCCCCTTTATCGCAGCGGGGGGAGTGAAGGCAAATTTTTAAAACCCGGATTCATGAAAAAACCACCCCCCTTTTTTAAAATTTTTTTAGAAAAAATTATCATTTTTAATGAAATGGCTGGGTGGAGGCAACTACACAAAAAGAAACCCGGGTTTAAAATTTTTTTCCCGGTCTGGGAAAAGCTTTTTCTTTTGCGCCAGTTGTATCAAAAAATTTCCATAAGAAAATGTTTTTTCTTAAAACCCCATTGGGATCAAATAGAGTTTTGGGGGGGGGATCCCCCGATATTGATCCATAGTTTGGGGCAAGAGGGGGGGGCCCCTTTTTCGGGAAAGGCCGGCGCGCTACTCGCCTATTGACCGCCTGTTTTTTGGAATGGGGTTTAAAAGCTCCAAAAAAAGGTTCCCAAAGTTACTTATGTGGTTTTTTTAATAAGGGAAAACGGGTCAAAACCCCAAGGTTTTCTTGTCACCCAAACTGCAAACCAGGTTTTGCAAGAAGATATCCCCCAAAAAAATTTGGGGACACCTAAGGGCCCCGATGTGCAAAAAAGGCACTGACCCTCAAAATTTCTGTTACTAAAAAAAACGGGGTTTTGGGGAATTTAGGAAAAATAAAAATGCCCCTTTGTCCCCCTAAGAATTTAATAGCAATCCTTTGCTCGTTTCCCCTTTCATTTTTTAAAATTTATTAAATTGGGGGGGGGGGGGGGGGAGGGGAAAATGGGGGGGGGGAAAGGGGAAATTTTGTAGAAAATGGGTTTTTTTCCCCTTTACTCTTCGGATAATAAAATTAAAAAAACAAACAGAGATTTTTTTATCCGTTTTTTTGCAAATTGTTATTGGTTAATGAATAATTTTTACAGTGAATGATTTTCCCCCTTGCTCTGTTGTTTCGGGAAAAAACTTCTCTTTCCCTTTGATTTAAAAAAAAAAAAAATCTTCCCCCTCACTAAATTTTCCCCTAAAATGCAATAACCTTTCCCCCCTTCCCTTTTCCGATCTTAGTAAATATGATTTTTCCCCCCCTTTAGCTAACCCCCTCTTTTCTTCCTTTCTTCTTTCAAAACACCCCCAAATATCACTTTTATCATTAAGAAGCCAAAGAAACCCAAACTTAAACCGCTATTTTTGAACATTGGCTTTACAAAAAAATTTTTTTCGTAATTTCATTTTTCCCCCCTTCCCCTACTGTAAAAATCCCCTTTTTGTGCCCCCTAAAACCATCCTCAAAAATTTCTGCTTAAATTAAAACAT
Source organism: Phyllomedusa bahiana (assembly GCA_025379985.1). Taxonomy (NCBI): domain Eukaryota; kingdom Metazoa; phylum Chordata; class Amphibia; order Anura; family Hylidae; genus Phyllomedusa; species Phyllomedusa bahiana. The sequence goes on along the minus strand of JAODAL010046453.1, from coordinate 9,575 downwards.
CTTTCATTCTCATTCCTTTCCCCCCTTGCCATTCCATTTTTTGATGTAAGGCCTTTTTCACACGGCCCCGGGGGTTTTTGGCCGGTTTTTCAGCGGTTTTGGGGGTTTTTCAGAACGCCCGGAAAAAAACCCGCCGAAAAAAAAGAGCAAATTTTGTCCCCCCCCCTAAAAAAGAAACCCCTGCAAACAAATCCCCCTGCCCCGGGTTTTCCGCCCCGGCGGTTTTGTGGGCGGGGTTTCCGGGGGGGCCCCAAAAAAATTTTAACATGCACTTCTTTTGTCCCGGGTTTTTGGCGGGAAATTTTTGCTGCTCAATTTGGGAGGGGGGGGGCTGTTCTCAGCTCATCGGCGAAAAGCCGTCCCCCCACGTCCCTGGGGAAGGGGCGCGTACAGAAAAAAATACTGGCCGAAAAAAACCGGACGGGGGATTTGGGCCGGGGCCGTGGGGAAAGTTTCCCCAAAAGGGGGGTTTTTAAAGAGGTTACGTTTGGTTGTTTTTTTTTTTTGGGGGGGGGGGGGTGGTGGGGTTGGTTTTTTAATGTTTGTGTTGGTTGGTTTTTTGTTTTTTTTTGGGGGGGGGGTTTTTTTTTAACTCCGGGAAATTTTTATTTCAGGGGTCTCAACCACTTGCTAATCTTAAACCCTTAATTTTAAAAGGGACAGTCTAAAAGGGTTCTGATCCCATCCTGATTTTACAGCCCATCAGCAGTTATTGCTGCAGTAAATTAGATTTTGAAGGGGGGACTGAGACCCCAAGGAAAAAAAGGAAAAAGGTCTCATCTAGGGTCTGAATTAATTTGTTGTTCTTGTTAAGGGTCAAATTTTTAATTTTGGGAGCTTTTTTGGGGTCGCTTTTATTTAAAGTTGGTTTTCTAAAAAAAATTTTTTTAGGGTCTATAGGGAAAGTTAAAATTTATTTAAAACCTATTAATTGGGGTTTTTCGGTTTTTTGGTTTGGGGGTTTTTAAAATTTAAATTTTCCTTTCTGGTCTAAGGTCTGGATTTTTTTTTTAAGGTCTAGGGTTAGCTTAATTTTAGGTTCTAGGCTGGGATTTAAATTTATTTAAAAGGTCTGGATTAATTTCGGTGTGTTTTCTGTAATCTGATTTAATTTTCATGTTTTATTTAAATTTTTAAATTTGGGTTTAAAAGGGTCTAAATTTATAGGAATATGGTCTGAGGTTTAATTAATTGAATTTATTTTGGAATCTGGGGTCCAACTCCATTAAGGGGTCAAAAAACAGGCTTGGGTTTTTTGGGGGTAAAATTTAATGCCAGCGTTTTTAATTTCCAGCTTTTTTTTAAAGTAAAGCTTATGAAGTGATATTGTGAATTTTCCCCCGGGAAATTAGGGGCCGAAGGGGGCAGAAGGGGAGAAACATATCTTTGTAAGTAACGGGGCTTTCTAACCTACGTTTTGTCCCCCATGCTTACATTTCCCAATTATTGGCTGCCTTTTTCCCCCTTTTTCCAAAACCCCCCGGTCATGCCCCCCAAACAATTGTCCACATTAGCTCCTCTCCCCTTCCCCCTCTCCCATGCACGTTTTTTTCCCATGCATTACTTACTTATTTTCCCCTCCCCCCAAACAATCCTCTTTCAGGGTGCGACAATATCTTCATTTTCCTTCATTTTAAAACCATCTGCGACCCACTTTTATTCTCCTGCTTCTTCCCTGCGGGGAGACTTTCTTTTCCCAAACCCGGGGGTCCCCCTTTCCCCTTTACACTGCTCACCCCACCTTTTCCCCCAAACAAAAAACCCTGCAAAACCGGTTAATCTTCGTTGTACTTTCTTTTCCTCCCCCATTTAATTGGCTTGTGGTTTGGCCCGATCCGTCTGTAAAAAACTCACTGCTGTCCCGACCGGTTCCATTCTAACTCTCTCAATCCCCTGCTCTCACAGAAACTTGGCCCCAGCAATCGGGACCCGCATCCCTTGTGCTCTCCCCTTTGGGGCGGCCTACACTTCACCGAAAACCCCAGCCCTGAGAAACAGGCCGGGTGGAGGAGTTGCTTTACTTTTTTCCCCCCCAAAACTGCCCTACCGGGCCTTTTCCCTCCTGCCCCCCCCTCCTTTCCCCTCCTTTGAGGTCCACACCCTCAGGAATCTTTCGGCCCATTTTCTATCGGGAGTGGGGTTTGTTTTCCCGGGACACCCACCCCCCCGGGTCCCCGCCCGTTTCTTGGTTTTAAATTTTTTGCCCGGCTTCCTCATTTCCTCTCTAGTGAAAAAACTCTCTCATCATGGGTGAAATTTTAAAATCCCCATTGACAACCCTAAGTTTTCTTCTGCCCCTAGTTTCTTTCATAACCTTTCTCTTGGCCCCCTCATAGTTTCCTGCTCTTTTGATCTGGTCTTCTGTCGCCTTGCTCAATTTTTTTAATCTTTTTAACTCCCTTTGAAAATCCTTGGGTCAAAACCTTAATCTCCTTCCCCTATCAACAAACTTTCAGCCTTCTCTGGACCCCTACCAATCGCCCAAATTTCCGAAATCTCCCCTCTTTAAACCTTTAGGGGAAATCCAAGGGGCACTATACAGTCCTCACTGCCCCCAAATTTCCCCACTTTCCTGTCCTTTACCTGACTGTTAAAAAATTACAATTGAAACTCCCCACCCACCACCCCCCGGAAAATTGGGGAAACCCCTCACACCCCCCACCCCCAGAAATTTTTAAGGGGGGGTGCCCGCGCCCTGGCAAACACCTCGCTCGCCCTCTGCAGTGTTTCTCCCGGTGTGCTGAGCGGCCCGGGGGGGGGGGAAAGCTAAAACTACCCGCAGACTTTTTCCACTACAAAAATTTATGCTCAGGACCCCCCCCCCCCACACTGCCCTTTTTACTGCGCCAAAAAAAAATATTTCACTCCCCCATTCCCCATACACAAAAAACCCCAAAAGTTGGTTTTACACCTTCCACTCCCTCCTCAGGCCCAAAGTCAGGCCCCGGCCCCTGACCTCCCGTAAAAAAAAGACCTGGGGGCTCACTTCAAAAAACAAAATTGACAGTATCAGGCAAAAAAATCACATCACAATTTTCCCCCAAAAAATTTACCCCTCCTGTCCCCCCCCCCCAAAGGGCCTCTAAACTGCTCTCCCGCCCTTGAAAACCCCACATCCGAAGAAAAAGTTTTCCCGGCTTTCTGGGTTTTGCCTAACCAAAATGCTTAGTGACCCCATTCCCTTTCCCCCTTGTCCAGGGTTTTTTTTTTCCAGCTGTCCTCTTTTCACCTCACTACAATCTGTAACCTCTTTTCTCTCCACTGGGGTCTTTCCCTCCTCCTTTAAAAAATGTTTTTATAAACTTTCCAAACCCGTTTTCTAACCTTTCCCCTTTATCTCCAAAAATCCCCGAACGCTTGGGACTACTCTCGGGCCCAATCCGTATTCTTGCTAACTCTCTTCTTGACCCTTTTGCAATTTAGGTTTCCCCTCTTTTAAATCCACAGAAAATGTCTTGCTTTAAAATTTCAAAATTTTCTCCTGCCCGCAAAAAACTCAGGGGAACTACCATTGCTGCTTCTTCTGGATCTCTCTGCGCATTTGACCCCTGTTTATTTACCACCTCCTCCTCAAAAGGGTCAGTTTCCAAACGGTATCCCGGACCAGCTTCTCTTGGTTCTCTTCCTACCTATCTGAAAGCTCCTTTCAGTGTCTCATTTTCCCGTTCCCCCCTCTCCCCTTTCCTCTTTCGTTGGGGGTTTCCCCAAAAAAAAAGGGGGGCCCTTCTTGGGTCCCCCTTTTTTTTCACTTTTTTTCACGCCCCCCTTGGACAAAACCCTAGAGATTTGTTTTCCCGTTAACCCTCTCTTTGGGATGAAAACTAAAAGATACCTTCCTCCCAAAAACATCCACTTCCCTGCCCTGCTACAAAACCCCCAGTGCTGTCTTTTCGCTGTCTTTTTACTTCATGTTCCCCCTCTCTATCTTAAACTAAAAATTTACTTAAAAAACCCGGGAAAAATTTTAGTCATCCCCCCCCATCTTCTTTAAAAAGACCTCAAACCCCGCTATTTCCCCCTCCGTGTGTGGCACCCAAAAATCCTTTGGCAGGGAGGCCCCCCGTCTTGGGGTTAAACTAGTTTCTGATCGTCCCTTACCCCCTATATCCAATTCCCTTTCCTGCCCCCTGTCACCTTTCACCTCAAGAAATCCCAGGAAACCGTCCCGTCTTCACTGTGGGAAAAAAACTCAAATCTCATTGTTGCCTTATTCTTTCTGTCTGGGCTTTCTGTAACTCCCTACTTGTTGGTCTTTCCCCTTGTAAACTCTCCCCCCTCCAATTTTTTCCTGAATGCAGCGCCAGGCTTGTCATTCTTTCCAGCCCCCCTATACCCGATGCCTCACCCCGGTGTTCCCTCTCTGACTGGCTGCCCATTCAGTACAGAATTCAAAAATTAAAATCATCACTCTCACCCATTAAGGGGTTCCTTTCATCTTTCCCCCCTCATCCGTTTAAACCCCCCTACCCCCCTCCCCTTTTTGATTAAGATTACTTTGCTCCCTCATCCGGGGAAAAACCCCCGGGCCCGGGCTCCAAAATTTTGCCGTATTGAAAAAGGGTTTTCTGGAATTTGTGACTCCTTTGATTAGGCCCCACTCGCAACCCCCCACAGTTTTAAAATGCGCTCGAAAAACTCTTCTTCTTAGACCCAAGGGCCCATCAAGATCCCTAATTGTTTTAACCCCCCAAAATTTTGTCCCCACATTCGTCACTTCCTGCCTTTTTACCCACCCGACACTTATCTTTTATTTATTGTTTATGGTTGGGGGGTGGCAGGTTTTATCCAAATTTTAAAGGGGTACTTTCCCTTTATTTATGTAAAATGGGTGGTCCATGTAAACCCCAAGGGACTTGTCAACCCCTTTTTTTCCCCCCATACACCCCAAAAGAAATTTTAAATTTTTTGAGAGCAGGGCCCTCACACCCCTTTTTCTCATTTTTCAGGAGTTTTTTTTATTAAAATAAAGTTGGTTTGTCTGGCTCATTCCCTCTATATTGTAAAGGGGCTGCGGAAATGTTGGGATTTATAAAAAAGTTTTTATTGTTTCTTAAATTTTTTAAAAAGGGTTGCCCTGATTTAAAAAAGTTTCCAATATTAAAAAAATAAAAATTTAAATGGTACTTTAAAAGAGTTATTTCCCGCCATAATTTGGGTTTCCCGAGCCATAGGCCCGCTTCAGATTTTAGCCTCCCACTCTTCCTGGCTGGGGTGTGGGGGGTTTAGCCCGTGTTTTCATATCAGCTCCGTATTCCCATCTCTAAGATATTACTGCAGGAGATGTAATCTATTGTGCAGAGAGCTTCAGAACTCAAAGTAAACAATCCAAATGAATTCATTTCCTTTGTTTGTTAGACATAACACACTATGTTCTCAAGCAGCCCTCCCTCCTGTGGTGACATCACACCTTGCTATCAGATAAGACAAAGCGAAGGAAAGAGCAGGACAGTAACCAGATAAGCCTATGTGCACTCAGAGCAGACAAAATCTCTCTTATTTCCTGACCAAGATAACATCAATAGAAGAATGTATTTGGAAAAAAAGTCTTGATTTACCGTTCCCTACATGTTGAAGCTAATCTTTTTAGTGAGACAACCTCTTTAACTGTCTTGTTTTCACTATTCTAGCACCACCAGAGCCCCAGTTTCTCCTGCCAATCACTCACTTATGGCCATTAACCAATCTCTGGCCTCAGAAGTCTGAGTCCAATGAGTCACTCATGATCGTGGGATCCATAAACACAACATTATAGGTGAGGGAACAGTGCAGGACACCAACGTTTCAGTGGCGCTAAAAGGAGGCGATGAGAGAGGAAAGGGCTGATTACATTTTTATTTTATAGTAATGCGGGAAGTAGGTAACTCTTTAAAAGTAGTAAAACCCTTTTAAGGGGTTTAAATTAACTTTAAGGTTATGATAATGAAACCTCTTGACAACCATACATTATTTGTATACTACTATTGCCTTTAATAGATATTAAAATTATAAAAAGCCCTCACTGCCACCCCCTACTGGAGAAACAATGATTTATACTGATAAAATTATAACAGTTTAGAGGGAGAATTTTAAAAAATGCATATAAAGTAAACAAAACATGAAATTATGTCCAATTTACTGTCTATCTACATTTCTAGCAGTGACTAGTACTCTTACAATTTTTACAATTGTCTAGATAATTGTCTAGATTTTAGAAATCCAGATAACAAGTTAATGGTTTTCACTTAACTAGAACTTACCACAAGGAATTTGTTCTTATAAGTTTTGCAGTTGCTATAATAAATTGCTCTAAAACATATGAGACATTGACTCCATCTGTCACCAATTTGATTGTAGGTTGAAAGAGAGTTTTCCAGGGCAACCGTCCATACTTCTTGTGAGCAGCCTCATATCCTCTCAGCTCTCCAGGCACCCCAATCCATTGAACTCCTGTAAAAGACCAAACTAATTTAGAGCACAATAGTTTCCTCATAACTTTTTGCTAAACCTGTTTTTACTTTATTAATTGAGCAGACATTAAGTGATACATCCAGGGAACTTAGAGAAAAAAAATCCTGAAATGTTTTCCTTGACTCTTTGGCCTTGTGATGTGTTCTGAGCTAATTTGTACAGTTCTTGTGCTGTATTTAGCCTTCTTTCTTCACAGCCGAGTTGTTTGTCTTTGCCCTGTAAAACTACAAACACCAGGATCTTTTGCTGTGCTTTGTCTGTTTTCCAAGCTCAGCCTTAATCCACACCCATATTTCCTCCATTATGTTGAAAGCCTTGAGAAGCGAGCGAGCAGTGGTGTGAAAACCAGTAAAGGCTGCATATGGGTGTTCTCACATGATGCGATTTTAGTGCATTTTTGATTAAGTTTTTTTTTTTTTCTGAAATGCACAACATCAATTACTGTGCATTTCTGCAAAAAAAGCATCAAAAAATGCACCGTGTGAAAGCACCCTATAGGTCTACTTTTACATTGCTTTCAATGTAAAATACGCCTCGGCGTTTAGACGCGTGATCGCGGATGCGTGTTTACATGCGTCTTTGTGATGCGTCTTTCGGATCCGTTCAAAGAATTGTCATGTCAATTCTTGAACCAGTCACCCTATTTATAATTATAGGGTGAGTTTCTGCTGCAGCAGAAACCCATCCAAACACGTACCTGCGTGTTGGATGCGTTTTGGATGCAATTGACGCAGTGCTTTTGAATGTATTTTTCGGATCCAAAACGAATCTAACACGCTGTGTGAACATACCCTTACAGACAGGTAATCCGTTTCAATTAAAGCACTGAAGGACTAATTGGCATCACTTTTGCCCCACTATTTATCATCTCTTTGTTTTGGTGGGTGTTATTCTGGAATCTTTCCAGCATCCTTAAAGTTTTTTGGAAAAACTTCACAGACAAGGTTTATTATGTAGCCTTTCTTGTATGATAATATGTTGTATGCTCTACTTGCTAACACTGCTGTCTGACAGAAAGGACCTTAGGTACACATGCAGTCAGGTGAAAACTGGCAAAACGTTTGCATGCTTTTCCTGCATTTGTATCTACTGTATTTCCTTCAACAATCCAAAAATATGCTTAGTTCAATTAGCATCATATGAAAACTGTCCTTAGAGTTAACACATAAGAGACAACAGTTGAGAACAATGAGAGTTACCTCTACATAACTAGCAGAGAACAAACAAATCTACTATCCAGTTATAATTACACAGTCTTTCACAGGGCTATCATCAGAAATTTGTGGGAAAAACACTAGATAATAGTCTGCAGCCCCCCATTACAGGGGAAGGGAGTCACAGACTCTTGGAGATGGGGGGCAGAGGGGATCTAAAGTGTATGGGCTACCTTGGGGGATAAGAGAGTGAGAGAGACATAATGTGTAGTGTTGAGCGATTATTATCGACAAAGTTGAAATCGGCACGGTTTTTATGTTGATCGGATTTTTTCGATCACGCGATAATTTAGGTCAAAATCTGCGCACAATCTATTAATATCGCGCCATTTTCAGCGCTTCCAGTCATTTTGCCGGCCAGCAAATCAGCTTAGAGAATAGAGCAGGGGGAGCTGTGTGTGCGACATCATGACTGGGATGTGTATGGTTGCGATTGGCTGGAAAAATCTCATGACCTCGTTTTACATAGAACAGCCCTTCCTATTCTGCCTCAGTGTGTGTCAGTGTCTCATAGGAGTAGACGTGTGCTTGGTCTCTGTCCAAACAGCTCAGCGAAATTGTTCTATTTGTTCACACAGACAGCTATGCTTTTAGCTGTGAACATTAGAACTTAGGTAGATTAGAGATTTGCAGATTTTAGGTACTTAGGCTGAGAATTTTAAAGGAGCATCTAGCTCTGTAAAGTCACGGGGGGGGAGGGGGGGGGGGCCGCGGGCGAACACAGACAAGCTCTTTAAAGGATAGTGGATATTGTGCAGCCCAACTTTTTTAGACATTGCATTGCAATGGCTTTTTTTTTAAGTTTTCTTTTAAAATTTCTTGTATGTTGGGCAGCCTGAAATTTTTAGGATACAGATCTTTTCTAGTAACTGCAGGTATTTGATAGGTGCCAAACCCAAAATTTTATTATCTGTTTCATTCAGATAGGTGTTTTTTACTTTGACGCAGGCCGCTTGTTGATAGAGGGCCCCTTCACTTAAATTTGAATCAGCAATTTTGTAGTCACCCCAGGTGTATTTTTAGGTGCAAAAACTCCCTTTTATGATCCGTATAATTTTTTGATAGGTGTTTTTTCAATTTGGCGCTTCAGTCTCAGCTTTGTTGATAGACTTGCACTTAAATGTGAATAATAGACAATCTTTTTAGTCACCGCAGGTGTATTTGATAGATGCAAAACTCCACTTTTATTATCCGTATACATTTCAGATAGGTGTTTTTTCACTTTGGCGCAGGCCAGCTTTGTTGATAGAGGCACCTTGCACTTAAATTTGAATACAGCAATTTTGTAGTCACCACAGGTGTATTTGTTAGGGTGAAAACTCCCACTTTTTGATCCCGTATACATTTCAGATAGGTGTTTTTTCACTTTGGCGCAGGCCAGCTTTGTTGATAGAGGCACCTTGCACTTAAATTTTAATACAACAATTTTTTTTTGATTTGAGGGATTTGAGAATAGCTGTGATTTGCCGTCTTTTAATAAGAGACTTTCCAAAACTCTTCCATACCTTCTCAAATTTTTTATCTTTCTGAACATGGAGCGAAATGCAGGTGGTAAGCAAGCAAAGAGGGGGGTAGGACATGGAGGTAGAGGTACGAGAGAAGGTGCTCCTTCCAGTGCTGGCGATAACACGCATGTCAGCGGATCGTCGGTTGCAGGACCGTCATGCCTGTCATCGCTAGGTCAGGGCCCTGTGAATCTCAGTAACTAACAGCGTCGCCAATCTGTTCTTCAGTGGTTAATGCAACCTGCATCCAGCATTCTTACCTCCTCGTCCTACCAGTCACGGCCACAAATGTCGTCATCAGCATCCGTCCAACATGAAGCGAAGGCAGCCCAAATGTCAACTCGTGTACCCACCAATGTGGATAATCCATTTTTTTGAAGACCTCTTTGATGACCCAAAATGCGGTTGG
>JAODAL010046452.1:0-30902 GCA_025379985.1 Phyllomedusa bahiana | reverse complement strand
AGTTTGGAAGAAATGTTAAAGCCTTTTTTCCAAGGAAAAAACCACATGTGAATTGATGGGGGTCAGTTTTTTGAAAAACAAAAAAAATTTCAGCCAATTTTCCCCAAAAACTTCTATACCCCTCTGGGGGTTTTTTTTTTTTGGGGGCAACACATCAGTTGCCCCCCCTCACATGACCTTTTCCAAAACCTAGGATTGCAATGGAATTTTCTGATTTTTTTCCCTTACGTTGAATAGGAGGGGAGTTTCAGCAAACGAAAGAAAAAAAGGGACCTCTTTCAAGAATACGTGAAGGTTATCATCACTGGCTTTTTTTATAAATAGAAAAGAAAACGGGGCAAATCCCTTGACTATCAGCACTATTGACGCTTTTTGCAGGTGTAAATCAAAAAAAGTGGATTTCCCCTTTAAATTCACATTTACTGTTTTTTGTTGAAAGTTACCCAAATCCATGGATGGAAATTTTTTTGTACAATGCCATCCCAAAGCAATTCAATTGTTTAACTTTTCCTTTATCCTTATAAACTAAAGAAAAAAAACACACAAATAGTTACAGCTCGTTATGTTAAAAAACATAATCAAAGAAGCACTTTGTTTGTTGTGGATGTCTATGTTATTTTTCTGTTTGGAGGGGGGAGGAGGGGGGAATTTTTCACCCCCCCTGAGTGCTTTTTTTCCTGGGAAACAGCCCTGTGTGGAGGATTTCCATCCTCACATAAGATTCTCACATGGCTCCTATTTGAAAAGCCCTTTAAATCTCTTGGATCAGTGTTTTCAGGCTTTTGCAAGCTCAATTAATGTTAAGTCTGATGGGCAGTCACTTTAAACCCCCGGGTGGACGAGGAACAGATTGTAAAAAAAAATGGTTTGTTTTAACTTTGACATCAACAACAGAAATTGCTAAGGCCCAGTTCACATGGCTAATTGCAGGGCGAAATAGTTTTTTTTCGCTCCGCAATTACGGCGGGTGGTCGGGAGCTCGTGCCGCTTGGCGCATACTCCCGCGATGCGGGGGGGTCGGCAGCCCACCGGCCCCATAGACTGTGTGGCCGGGGGGGACCAAGGGGGCCATTGTTTCCCCCCTAGGTGGAATCGGGGACCCGGTAAAACTGCCACGAGGGGATGGGGCTCGGTGGGGGAAAACCAGGGGTTTTTCGGTCACAACTTTGGTTGCTGACACTCATTGTGTATGGCTGAGTCCCCGCCATTATGGGGTGGCTTTTGGGACAGCGCATTTTGGGGGGGGCTGTTCCCCGTTCCCCCTTTTCCTGTGTTCCAGCAAGTTTTTGGGATGGCCCCGGAGGGGTATAAAAGCCCGCGCTCCGGGCAACGGGGGGGGTGGCCTATCTGGCAGTGGAGCAGCAGGGGAGCTGAAGAGGAGGCTCTGCCCCAAGGCTTGTGGAAGGGTTTAAACCGGGGTGGGGGCAAAGGTGTAGTAGTGGTCCGGAGAAGTAGACTCAACCACAGCTGAGAGAGGGTCTCACAAAACTTATAAGTGGCCAGATGGCGGAGATGTTTTTTTTGTTTTTATGCTAAGGCTGTAAACCGGGGCCAAAGTAAAAAACGAGGCATTTAAAGAACCCCCTGTGCGAGGTCCAAATTTATTCCTTTTCCCAAAGACGGCGATCCGGGAGCGAAATACCCCCAGAGGGGCCCAGGAGGGCGCCAGAGTGAGGGGAGTCTTACAATGTCATTACTCGCGGCGGAAGGCCATGAATAAATGACATGCACTTATCCCCCGCCGGGTATTGTACCCCGGGGGGAAGAGGAGTTAACCCCTAGTTTCTATGAGAACTGTGGATTCCTAATGATGGGCACATTTCGCTTATTTTGGGCGCAGTACGCGGCGAAATCCGCCCCCATTTAACCCTTTGAAATACCCCTAAGTTTTATCAATTACAGCGTGACTGACAAACTCCGGTGCCCAATAATGTAAAAACCCCGGCAAAAGGGTTTTTGGAGGGTTATAGGAAAAGGATTTTAATTTATTCTTTGTTTAAAATAGTTTGAAAGGGGAGTCCATTTTGTGTTAATTGATGTTCTTTTACTTGATAACAAATGTAGGCCCCTTAAAAGGTTACTCCCTATTGGCTATAATCAGCCCTTCACGGGTAGTGGAAAAGAAACTTCGGGGAAAGTGCCTGGTTGTAGGGGGAGCCCCCCTACCCAGCCTTTCCTCAATGTACAGAGTCAGTTGTCTTGGTCGTCGGGAAGAAGTCCCAGTGTACAGACAACTGCTTATTGGGGTTGCGCTTGCTGTGTCTCCAGAAACCCAACACCAAATATTTATCTTAGACACTTGTCGGGGAGCTCAAGAAAACCCACACAGCCCCCGGGCAGAGATGGGAACACCTCCGCCCTTTAAACTTCGTCCCTACTGAAAAAAATTTTCGTAAGAAAATGACCGCTTCCCTCCAAAAAGGGAGTGAAATTAGACAGAGGGAAGAATTTTGACGAAAAAGACCCCTTTTGGTATGGTATGGGTCCCAAAATCAGGTCTCATTAGGACCAGAGTTTATGGTTAAGCATTTCCAGTAGACCAGCCCTGCCAAAGGACATTCCCGTTCTATACTGAAAATAAAAATTTTAATTTCCCATGAAAGAACCCGACATACCAAGGGGTAAGGGGGTTTTTCTTATAAAAGCAACCCGGGACTGTTCGGGTAAGAAATGCAAGAAAAGGGGAGGAACGTCTACTAGTATTTTCCCATATCGCTTTCAACTGTACGTAACATTGAATTCAGCCACAGGTCCTTCACTATTTGTGCTCAGAGACTGTACTGTATGCATCCTTGGTGAAGCTGATGATTATTTCCCAGTAAAAAAAACAGTGTTTAAGTTTTCACCATGTTTTCCCGTGTCTGGTCACTTTTTCTGCCATTTCATAGGCATACCCCCCGGCAAAGCATATTAATTAGGGGGTGTCCCCAAAGGGCGTAATCCACCCTTTTATGGCAAACCCCCCCCACTTGACAAAGTGTGAGTGCATGCTTCACATATGCTCCCGGGCCTGCAAAATTTATTTTACTGCCCTGACCCTTTTTAGCTAAAATCCCCGCATTCCTCCACCCAGAGGCATAACTAGAGAAGGCTATGCCACAAACATTTACCAGTACTAGTAATTAACAGTAATACAGTTTAAAAATAAAACAAGGAGCAAATACCCACGAACGTACATATCACATGTACCAAACAAAGCCCTATACCAAGATTTAAAATTCCCAAAACGGGTATAACATAAAGACCAAATAAAATCACCAGAACATGACCAAATATCGAAATACCATAAGTACCCCACTGCAGGACCCACAAGTTATGACACAGGTTCCTGGGCAGAAAAATACAGTTTATTGTTCCCAGGATAATGCACCCGCAAAAAATTATATTTTCTTTTTTTTTTTTTTTTTTTTAAAAAGTGTTTCTTTCCTTTAAAAAGTAATGAAATATAACGAAAACTGGATGGATTTGTTATCACTTGAATTCTATGGCCCACAAAATTTACATAATTTATACCACATTGTGAAATCTGTAAAATCAAACCTTTTAACCCCCTTTTTAGAATTATTTTGTTCTTATTTTATATTTTTTCACCCCACCAAAAAAGTTATGATTCTTGGAATGCAGGGATAAAAAAAAAATGAGAACACAGCTGGCAAAAAGTTGCCATCGGTGTCCGGGCCCGTTGTTTTGGTTTTTCCCCCAACTGAGACATCATATCAAGTTCAGCCGACCAACCAAAATGGCCTTTGCCTGGTTCACTGAACTTGGGCATACATTGTATCTGAATTTTATCAATTAAAGTAGTATTTAAAGGGGTTTTTTTCGTTACAAAGATCATGTCTCAGTTAGGGGACAGTAAAAAAAAGCACTTTTGTAAGGGGGGTTGCATTCCCACGTACTTGGGTTTAGCAATATCATTTTCTCTGTAAATCGTATTTTTTTCTGCTTTTGCCTGTTGCGGTCGGAACCCCCGGTAAATTTTCCCTAGACCGCCCCCTGCACTGTGTTTGGGCGGGCGACAATTCATTCACCGTTGGGATACACCCCTAACAGGAAACACCCAGGCCACGCCCCCTGCGGTGATTGGTGCCTGCACACCTGTTTTTACCCCCTCTGAGGGGTTAAAATCGATAGTGAAACCAAGGTCTGCTCCCTCTATGTACATTTCCCACATAGGTAAGGTCGGGGGGAAATTATGCCTTTTAAAGGGGCTTTTGCCAGGGTTGATTCACCTCCCACAGGTCCGGGGTCCTTAAGCTGCACTTGGAAAAGAAGGCGTTCTGTTCCTCAGATCGAACAAGCCCCGCCTCCTTATAAATCATCTGTAGTGTATAACAAAGGATTCAACCTTTTTCTTTATAAGCTGCTTTTTACTGGAAGACAAAAAGGTTGGGAGTTCAAGCCCCTCGTATTTTTTTTTTCTTTTATAAATTGTACACTATGTAAAGTATGAAAATAATGGTGAACACTATATTTTTATTTTTAACCACACAAAGCTCCCCCTTTTAAAGGGCCCTCCCCCAGTACCACCCGAGCATTTCCAACATATGGATACAATCTATATTATGGGGGATGGAAAAAGATATAGGGGGGCTTGTATGTTATATATATCATTAAGAGATTGACTATATTTTTGTTCTCTCTACATTTGTTGTAGAATTTAGGGGGGGGGAAAAAAAAAACTGTGAGGGGACTAAACTCCAAACCCCTTCCTTGTAAACCAACACCCACCATACCCTACCAGGCCAAATTTTTTCAGGTTGGCAGTCTTTTTCAAAGCTCAGTCTTCCCCCCCCCATTTTCACTCAATGTCACTGAAACAAGCGAGGTTTTATTGAAGCGACATTTTGTCCTTGTAGTTGAGCAAAGATTCTGCCGTTGTCAGTACAATTTTGGGGTGAACACCATAGAAGTGAAAGCTGCGGGGTTTTAGTGTAATTTGTGTGATAAAAAAAACAGGGGTTGTGGAGCTTGGAAGCCGAAAGGGTGAGACATAACAGGCAGGAGGTAAGAGTGTTTTAAATGACAAATTTTTCCTCCCCGCTTTTTAAAAAAAAAATGATGCACAGTTTTTCAGGAGGGGAGACACCGCCTCCTGGGAGGAGAGGCAAAAGCCCGCGACAGGATACACCCCCCGGATTTCAAACTCAAATTAAAAAAAATGAACACCAACAGCTAAACGTAACACCCCCCTTTAAAATGAAAGGGATTTTAATAAATCTCATCTAGATCTGCAAAAAAAACTCCCTAAAGTCTGACATAAATTTAGCTGTGGGGCATTTAAATCCAACCCTTTAAACTGTTGTATGGGGCTCTATCACTTTTCTGGTGTACTTTGAGCCAAAAATAATGTATGAAGAAGCGCACTCCAAACTTTGATGCGATAAGTGCCTTTATAATACCCCAAGGACATTTTTTAATGCTACAAAGATTTAGGCCGTTCCGGGGGCGTGTCACACCACATCAGGGCTGGGACCAGGCATTTTGGTGCCCTAGGCAAGAACTGCCACTGGCGCCCCCCCTCGGTCCCCAAACATTTTTACCCCCCCCCCAATTCCTCTCGCCCCCGCGCCAGGCCCTCTCTCGCCCCCTGTGCCAGGGCCTCTCTCTCACCCTGCGCCAGGCCCTCTCTCCCCCGCACCAGTTACTCTCCCCCCACTAAACGCCCTCATTGTTTTCTAAAAACACTCCTACAAAACCAAGACCTAAACTATTATACTTAAGGCTCAAATAATCCTGCCAGACCCTGACCAAACGCAACCCCCACATGTGACTATCAACTTTACACAGGCTCTACAGACATATATTTGCCACACAGTGACCAGATAGTGGTAGATACTAGCTGTATGTCGGCACTCTGCAGAAATATAAGTGATTACACTACAGATGCGTTTAGCGACTCACCGGATACATCATTTCTGATCAGCGTCGTTCACGTTCCCTTTTCTTCTCCATCCGGTTCACACCTTCATGCTGATTTCACCTGGCCAATACTCGTCCCTGCAGATTTGGACACAAATATCTTAGAATCCTCACATTTCCAGCAACTCCTTAATTATAGGTATATAAGTCCCCTCAGTTAGACAGGTATATACGTCCCCTCAGATAGGAAGCTATATAGGTCCCTGCAGTTAGACAGGATATATGTCCTCTCAATGAGGCAGATATATAGGTCCCCATCAGTTAGGCAGGTATTTAAATATAGGGTCACTCAGGCAGGTATATAGATATAGGGGCACCCTCAGGCAGGCATATAGGGGCACTCAGGCAGGCATAAAGATATAGGGGCACTCAGGCAGGTATATAGATATAAGGGCACACAGGCAGGCATATATAGATATAGGGGCACACAGGCAGGCATATATAGATATAGGGGCACACAGGCAGGTATATAGGGGCACAGAGGCAGGCATATATAGATATAGGGGCACACAGGCAGGTATATAGGGGCACACAGGCAGGCATATATAGATATAGGGGGCACACAGGCAGGTATATAGGGGCACACAGGCAGGCATATATAGATATAGGGGGCCAGAGGCAGGTATATAGGGGGCCAGAGGCAGGCATATATAGATATAGGGGACCAGAGGAAGGTATATAGGGGACCAGAGGCAGGCATCTATAGATATAGGGGCCAGAGACAGGTATATAGGGGGCCAGAGGCAGGCATATATAGATATAGGGGGGCCAGAGGCAGGTATATAGGGGGCTAGAGGCAGGCATATATATAGATTTAGGGGGCAAGAGGCGGGTTTATATAGGGCACAGAGGCAGGCATATATAGATATAGGGGGCCAGAGGCCGGTATATAGGGGCACACAGGCAGTATATAAAGATATAGGGGGTCGGAGGCAGGCATATCTAGATATAGGGGGCCAGAGGCAGGTATATAGGGGGCCAGAGGCAGGCATATATAGATATAGGGGGCCAGAGGCAGGTATATAGGAGCACACAGGCAGTATATATAGATATAGGGGGCAAGAGGCAGGTATATAGGGGCACACAGGCAGTATATATAGATATAAGGGGCACACAGGCAGTTAAAAATAACATTTATCCTCACCTTACCTGCTTCCCAGCCGCGCGCTCCTCTTCAGGCCACGCCTCCAGTGCCGGGACGCTCCTCCTGCCGCTCCTCGGGCCCCACAGCTATGACGGGCTGTGCGCCCGAGGAGAGGCAGCGTCGCGATGACATCACTTCTTTGCGACGCTGCCAACTGAGCTGCACGGGGCCGCAGCGGGTCCTCAGCGCTATGAGGACCCAGCGGCCCCACTGTGTCGGACGCGTGGCCTAGCGGAGGATCCAGCGATCCTCCGGGGAGCCGGTCCGACAGCCATACTGTATGTGCGTCCAGCGGATGCCCATACAGAGACCGCCGGCGCTTCAGGCCCACGGCAGCGGCCTGGAGCCCGGGAGGTTCGGGGCCCCTGCCTGTGCCCATTAGAGTCAGGTAGGTAGGCGCCCTAGGCGATCGCCTACCTCTGCCTATCCGTCGTCCCGGCCCTGCACCACATTCTTACAAGTAGACACAGTTATGATTCTTTGACACCAAATCTAGGCGCAGAACAGTTAGAATAGCCAGACCAAGTTGAAGGTGATCTGCCTGAGCCAGACTTGTCATATTGGCAATCGACTGCGCCTGTATGTATGACCTGCAGGCGCAGTCTATTGCCAATAGAAGCGGTTCATACATTCTGGGGCATTCTACACTGCCTTAAAGCTATTTAGAACTGGCCTGGTGTAACGGTGCGGCGACAACCAACGTACGCTGAAGCGCCGACCTCTGACATCCGGGTGTGGATCCACTGTGATCACCGCAGGCGAGATGGTATATGGAAAACCACGCCAGGCAGCGAAGTCTAAGGGGACCCTGGTCTTTACCGGAGCCCGCCGCAAAGCGGGACAGACTTCGCTGCGGGGAACTCCAAGTTGCTACCCCCGACGTGGCTACCTGCGGTGACAGCCGAGGTGCAGGATAGGTGACACAGCGATGGTAAACAGGAACATAGGTAGCATGTGCAGCAGGATACAGCCGGAATAAACGTACACATAGCAACATCAGGATACGGCAGGAACAGGACAGGAGCTCAAGATGGACTCAGCATGAGACTGCAATGGACTGACCCTGAAGCACAGACAGAAACTTCCTCTTATAGCCAGGGGTCACAGGTCAAGAGGAAGTTAGAACAGGACAGGGAACCTATAAAGAGCAGGAAGCTGCCGCGCGCGCGCCCTAGGAGGCACAGTGCGCACACAGGACCCCAGGAAGCAACAGGACAGGCAAGTACCAGGAAGGCACGACACGCTGACAGTCCATGGCGGGGGACCGCGGAGTAGTCCGTGACACTACCCCCTCCCCTCAAAGCCCCTTCTTCCCCTTCCAAATCACAAAAATAGCATTCCACGTAGGTCAGGAGCCCGCAACTTCTACAGGGCAACCCCAAAAACCAAGTACAGGCTGCATATAGCCAGTATAGGAAACACCTAGATAAGAGGTGCATGGGAGGAAACAAACAGGGCATAGGCAAGAAATGGAGGGGACTCAGGGCGGGAAAGCAACAAAACGGGTACGGACGCTCTGGGCGGGACCATGAGCTAGGCAATGGACGCTCTGGGCGGGACCATGAGCTAGGCAACAGACGCTCTGGGCTGGACCATGAGCTAGGCAACAGACGCTCTGGGTGAAACATGAGCCAGCGGGCACAGGTGCAGACGCTCTGGGAGAACTATGAGCCAGCGGACACGGGTGCAGACACTCTGGATGAACCATGAGCCAGCGGAAAGACAGACACTCTGGGCGAACCATGAGCCGGCGGACAGACAGGCACACTCTGGGCGAACCAAGAGCCCGCGGAAGACAGACACTCTGGGGGAACCATGAGCCAGCGGACAGACAGACACTCTGGCGAACCATGAGCCCGCGGGGCAGGGATACAGACACTCTGGGGGAACCATGAGCCAGCGGACAGGGATACTGACACTCGGGTGAAACCCTGAGCAAGCTGACAGAGATACTGACACTCTGGTCGAACCATGAAACCAGCGGACAGGGATATTGACACTCGGGCGGGAAACCCTGAGCCAGCGGACAGGTATACTGACACTCTGGGAGAACCTTGAGCCAGCGGACAGGGATACTGACACTCTGGGCGAACCATGAGCCAGCGGACAGGGATACTGACACTCTGGGAAAACCATGAGCCAGCGGACAGGGATACTGACACTCTGGGTGAACCATGAGCCAACAGAACAGACATAGACTGAGAAGACAGCAGCAGAAAAACGTAGACAAGGTCGCCACGGCGGGATCCATGGTCAGTCCATTCTGCATCGGTGCGGCGACAACCAACGTACGCCGAAGCGCCGACCGCTGACATCCGGGTGTGGATCCACTGTGATCACCGCAGCCGAGATGGAATATGGAGAACCATGCCAGGGAGCGGAGTCTAAGGGGCCCCTAGTCTTCACGGGAGCCCGCCGCAAAGCGGGACGGACTTCGCTGCGGGGACCCCCAGGTCGCTACCCCCGACGTGGCTACCTGCGGTGACAGCCAAGGTGCAGGACAGGTGACACAGCGATGGTAGACAGGAACATAGGTAGCATGTGCAGCAAGATACGGCCGGAATAAACGTACACATAGCAACATCAGGATACGGCAGGAACAGGGACAGGTAACACAGCAGGATACAGCAGGTACAGACCAGGGATCACGGCAGGATAAAACAGGAACAGGAGAGCACATACAGGACGGGGATCACGGCAAGATACATCATGAACAAGACAGGGATCAGGATGGAGATCACCGCAGTATACAGCAGACACAGGACAGCAGGAGACGACAGACATATGGTCAGGAGCTCTGATAGAATGCTGGAACTGGACCAGCATCTCAGGGGTTAAGTCCAAAGACACTGGCAGGAGCTCAAGATAGACTCAGCATGAAACTGCCATGGACTGACCCTGAAGCACAGACAGAAACTTCCTCTTATAGCCAGGGGTCACAGGTCAAGAGGAAGTTAGAACAGGACAGGGAACCTATAATGGGCAGGAAGCTGCCGCGCGCACCCTAGGAGGCACAGTGCGCACACAGGACCCCAGGAAGCAACAGGACAGGCAAGTACCAGGAAGGCATGACACGCTGACAGTCAATGGCAGGGGACCGCGGCATGATCCGTGACACCTGGGCCTGTCAGCGCCAGGATTCATACATTTCGCCCCTTGTCTTTCAACCCCTTCCCGACAGAGGACGTACCGTTACGTCCTATTGGGAAGTGCGTTTACACAAATGGACGTACCAGTACATCCTGCACATCGTGTGGGCTCACAAACGGGCCCTGCACGATCACGATATGGGACCAGCAGTATATTACCGCTGGCCTCATGCCACATCACCCACGGCCGGAGTGAGTGTCAGGAAAAGCCTGCACCAGCCCACTCAAGGGTCGACGGCCTGACGTGGGGTGTATCGGGATGTCGCGCTCCTCTTAGGGGTGCACAACATCAGCCAGATACTGTTTCCTTTAACCCCTGTCCACACAGGCACAGGGAGACCCAGGGAGGACGAGAGAACACACTACTCGCCCACGACCCTGAACGACTGGGACGGATTTGTTTACCCACACTGGTTAAACAAAGCTCTGCCAGTCAAATAGGCTGCCACCAGTTTCTAGTTTGGTTATAAGACCGGTCTGTTACTGACTTATAACAAGGCCAGGAAACCACCCTTGGGGTAGCTAAATTTAAAAGACAGAGTAATAGACGGGTGAATTCAATTATCAAGACAGACTAGCTCAGATTAAAGTTTATAGATTTAATTCGCCTTGGAGGGCGCACTAGACAAATATATACAAAATGATAATATTATACAGATAAGAGTCAGAGCTGCAAATATAAGTATGGTTACAATTAAAAGGCAGAAAGATTGCCCCAGTTACTTGAGGTTGCTTGGTTCTGGCCCTCATGGGGGGGCTAATGAGGCCTGGTGTTTGTGTGGAAGGTCCTAGAAATGCACTAGGTAACCCCCCCTCCTGATGCAAATGGCTCACCTGGGCTCTTGTATATCCGTGAAGGGACAGCCCACGTGGCAGCCCCTTACCCTCCCCCCCCACCCTGGGATGGTCTACAAACTCCTCCCTCTCTGGCCATGCCATTTCTGACTGAAACACAAAAATGGGCCGTATCGCGGCAGGGCATTGGGACAGAACTGAGCCAGTGGCATCATCAGAAACGGATGGGCCTAAGCTATGCCCTGGGACCAGGCACCCCTACCCTATGGGCTCCCTAAGGCCGGCTTTGGATTACTCAGTCCCCCTGCATCGTGCGAACATGGGAGTGGTGGCTATGTGCACGGGGAGCTTCATATTTTAAAGTATGAACCCGCCACAGACCAGTTATGAACGAGTCTCCTATAAACTTTTATGAAATAACGAGGCCGCTGCGTCTGGACTCGATTCATTCAAGTCTTTGTGCTCCAGGTCTGAGAGAGCACGTGTCTCAGGTGCTAATTAATGGAAATGAGGATCCTTTTGATGTGTCGACCTCCCCTGCTGAGCTAGCTTCCTATAGAAGGGCATTTACAATGGGTCTGAGCTGTGGACTAATTAATGTGTAAATTGGGGCTTTCCGGGGGAATGACTCGAGTTATGAATTTGGAGGGGAGAAGACTTTGTCATTTTTGAATGACTTTTCCTCACACCTCCCCCCTTTAGAGGACGCTAGGGGGCAGTACCTCTGGGTGCTTTCCCATGCGCACGCCTGCCCCCTCCCCCTGTCGGGACAACCCATCGGCGTTGCCATGGTCTCGGCCCTTATGGTTGCGAATAGCGGATTTGTACTGTTGGAACGCCAAGCTCCAGTTTAGCAACCTCCTATTGGTTCCGGAGACCGTGTGTAACCAGCTCAGAGGGTATTGGTCTGTCTCCACGATTAAATGACGCCCGTTTAATTAGGGCTTCACCCTCTGCGGCCCACACTATCGCAGGCTTTCATTCTCCATGGGGGAGTAGGCCATTTCCCCTTGGTAGAACTTCGGCTCAGGTACTTAGGAGTTCCTGTCCGTTGTGTCCCCCGGGCTGAGCCTGCCCGAGGCCAAAGTCCTGGCGTCGGTTTGTACTATAAATGCCGGGTGAATTTGGCGTTTGTAGTACGGGGAGCTAGACAGGGTGGCCTTGGGGCCGGGAAGGGCCGTCTCGCAGTGGTTTGTCCAATCGACTGTGGAGGGGAAAATCTTCTGGTGAGGTCCGTCAGGGGCTTTTTGCCAGGGTCTTAGTGTGGGCAAACCTCCTTAGTACCCCGGTGCCCAAGAAGGCATCCCCGCTTTTGGTCCCGGGGATGGGCCCGGGTGCGTGGCATCCACTTTTTTGGGCTTGGCTTCAAAGCCCCCCCCTACCCCAGGTAGTGGATTCCTTGCCGCTGGCACTTTTCCCGGTTTATGGTCAAAATCGCCTGGCGATCGTTCCCAAACCTTGCATCAGGTTTTTGGGGGTGATTCCCAGGTGGGGGCTGAAAAAGGGTATGTCAATGAGCTGCTGCTACCCCCAAGTCCTTGACAGGTGTTGACCCTCCGCTTGAAAAAATGGCAGGGGGGATTCTTCATGCCAAATGGGAGACGGGGGACTCATGCAGTCCGAAGGGGTGATAAAGACAGAACTTTCCCGTTCCAGGGCAGGGGAATTGCCAATATCCCCGGGTAGATCCATGATGGGGCAGGGACTTTGGCCCCCGGGCCCAAATGATCGAGCAGGTCCTCGTGCGTGGTTAATATGCATTGGTGACCGGACCTTTTAGCCCCTGTATTCACGCAAAAATGGTTGGACCGATTTCGGGGGGAAAGGACTACGGGCGAAGCCCGGGCACTTTTTTAAACCCTGGATCCCCCTAGCTTCAGCACCCTCAAAATCTCCCTGCGCAGGGCTGCTGCATTTGGGGGGAGATCCGAAAGGCTGAACCCCCGGAAATTGGGGGTTTATCCCTGGTGTCCATGTAAATGGACGTTTAAAAAAAACCCATCCTTCCAGGCTTTTTTGGGGGAACAATGCCGGGAAAGGGGGGTGGAGATTTTGCCCAAGCTGGGCCCGTTGGGTCCTCCGGGAGCTGTCCGAAAAATTCCCACATCCTCTGGGGGATCCCCCTCCCCTGACCCCGGTGGGGCATATCCAGGGGGGTCTCCAATTCCCCCTTCCCGGGAAAGGTTTGGCAAAACGGAAGGGCCTTTACTCTCGGTCATGATCGCCTTCACATGTTCCCCCCGGGGAAAGGGGCCCTTCTCCCCTTCCCCTGGTCGTGGTCCGGGGTAAACCAGGTAAAAGACTGCATTGACTGCGGGTGAAACGACATAGGGGCCCTTTCCCAGGCTCCCCTGAACCCTTGTCCTTTTGGTACGGGGGGACCAGTCCCCCACACTTTCGGGCCCCCCCTTTGCAAAGGCCCTCTCAAAAGGGTTTTTCCTGGTCGTCCCACGTTTTGGGGGGGCCGGGCCCCGTCGCTTTTTTTCGAGTACCAGCGGGTAAAGGGCCCTGCATTTTGTCCCGGAAATGCGAACAAAAACCCCAATGCCAACCCTCGGGGGGTCGCTAAGTCTCCTTCCCAGGCCTCCTTCCCCAAAACCAGGGGCCACCGAAACACGTCACCCAAACAGGAGTTAAAAGGGGGGGAGAACCCTTTAAAGGGCCTGGGGAAACCCCCCCGGTAAGAAAATAGTAGGTTTGGGAGGAAACTGCCCCCGCGCGCCTGGGGGTTTTCACCCAACATTTTAACCTTGCTTCAGGGTCCCAAAAGAACCATTCACACAGGCCATTACCCTTGTGGGGTTTACGGGTTTGGCCACCAATATTTAAACCTGTATCATTTAAACACAAGGCCCTCCTTTAAAACTCCCAAATAAAACTTTTTCCCCCGGTCGGGTGAGCATTTTGGAGAAAGCCCCACTAGAGAAAATCCCCAGAAAGGTGGTGGCCCCCTTGGGTGGGCCCGAAGGGGGAAAAAAATTCTACTCCCTTTCCGGGATCCCGGGGTTTTGGCATAGTCTAGTCCCAAATCAGAAAATGAAGCGTTTCCCGAGCTGGGGGAATGGACAGGGGTTTCCAAATTTAAATCCACAGCCACACTCCTGAAAGGCCTTCTATGATTCCAGAGGTCCCCCGGGGGTTTGGGGCCTCGGCCCTCCCGTTTCCTCCACCCTCGGAGAGGTGGCGCAAAACCCGGGCAGAGGAAAGCCAAAAACCGTACCCCTCTTTGGCCAGTAAAAAATGCGGGGGAAAGGGCCTTTCCTTGGTCTTTTTTGACCCTGGGGTCCCGGCCCCTGGGAAACTCCGTGGACAAACCCCCCCAAAAGCTCCCCCGAAGATAGCGTACCCCCAAAACTGTCGGTCCCTGGCCACGCCTCGGGTAAACCCCTTTTAGGACCGCCCAAGTGGTAAGCCTTTCCTTGGTCCCAACCAAACCCCGCGGGGTTTGTCTGGCCCAAAAAGGGTGGCTTTTCCCCCTGTTTTCCTTGAGAGCTTTCAGGCTGCCCGTCACCCACTAACGCGCCTAAAACTCTCGACGGGGCCAAAAGGGGAGGGGATTTGGCCACGTAAATCTGATTTTTCCCTAGGCCCGTCCCCCGGGCCCCTCGCCTACCCTGGCACTTACCTGGTCCGAGGGGAGGATACCTTTTCAGGCCCCTGGGAAGCCTATGGCCCTCCCATTTGCGCGTGGACAGGGGGCCACACTGCTGCAGCTGCTGGTGGGGCTCCCCTGCCTGGGGCGTTATAAAAGTCGCCAGTCCGTTGGGCCCTAATTTTGCCCTCCAAACCAAATCCTGTTTGGGGGAGCCCCCTGTCCTGTGGCCTTTTAAGGGCCCTGCCTCCCTGAAAGCCCCCCCAAACCGACAGCTGTTTTTTCCCCCTGTCTGCCCTTGCTTTTGGGGACCCCTGCTCTGGGGGCCTTACCTGGGAGCCCTGCCTTGCCGGGAAATGCTCCCCCCACTGCATTTTGTTCCCCCCTTGTTTGCCCCCCTCTGAGGCCCCCCCCAGAGGAAAACCCAAACCCCAGAGGGTTGCGGGACACATCCTGCTGCCCTATTGCAACCCGCGCCCTTTAATCCCTCCCCCACAGGAGGGAAAGGGAAAAAAACCAAAATCACCCCCCCCCATACTCCCCTCAGTGGGCATGTTAAAAACTTTGCCCAAATTTTAATTAACTGGGGTGGGAAAAAAATTTGGGTTTGGGGGGGGAATTCGGGCCCTTTGGGGGTTTCAGGGCCTAAAAAAGGAGCCCCCCCAGCCCCCCGGGGGTTTTTCCCTATCTGGAATTTTTTGGGAAATCCCCCACCTCCCCATTTCCCGGATGACCCCCCATCCAAATTTACACCTTGGCTACTGGCAGCCCCGGGGCACAACGCCCCCAATTCTGGGACATTTGGGGGTTTTTTTCCGGGGTATAAATGGGGGGACACTAGCTCAGGCCGCACCACGTAATCTCCGTCCCGTGCCAAGAGTCCCCGGGGCCCACAGCCCGGGAAATACGGTGCCCGGGCTGGAAGTTTCGGGGGGCCCTTTCCCCCCACACACAAAACTTTGGGGGGGGCCCTTGGAAAAAGGGGAAACCTAGGACGGGCCCCTTCGGGCGGGGGGAACATTGGCTTTGAAATGCCCGGCTTTTTTCCCAAAGGTGAAAGGGGGGGTTCCCCACAGACGTGGAAGCAGGGGCCGGGGGCCCCCGGGGTTAGGGGTAGGGAATCTTAAGCTGCGGGATGGGGGGCCCTCTTAAACCCCCGAGGCCCACTGGCCCCACTGCTCTCTGGAGGGCCCCCATGTGGTGGGCCCCACCTGTCATTAGGCCCCCACTGTAAAACTGGAGCTTTTTTCCTGAACATTTTCGGGGGTTAAAGGTTGTAATGCTGGAATCACGCCTGCTTGATTTTTCCTCAAGGTCGGGTTTGGTTTCGCTGGGCAGGTCCCCGAAGTACAAAGGGCTTTACCTCTGAGACAGAAGTTAGAAACCGGACCCCCAGTTTCCTCGGGTTAAAAGGGTTTGGGGCGGAAAATTTTTTTCGAATCCCAGCAAGAAGGTGTCCAGGTACCCCCCTTTTATCCGCAGGGGAAAAGCCCTCCCCCCTCAATTTTGGGATCGGGTCTCGGGGAAGATTTTTTTGGACCCCCCGGGGGGGGGACTGTCCCTTTTGGGTTGCGGGACATCTGTAATGGGGGGTCACGCCACCCCCAAATTTCCCCGGGGCCGCCCCCGATTTTCTGCAGCTCCGCTCTCCCGCTCAGGGTGTTCTCCCAGTTTTCCCCTCTGCCTGCGCACCCCTTGCTTGGGGGCTGCCGCCTCGGCGGGCCAGGGACAGGTCCCCAGCCTCGAGCTTAGCCGGGTTTCAGCCTGCAGGAGAATAAGTAGGGTTAGCGCCCACTGCCCATTGCCCCTCTGTGACGGGTCCTTGGGGACCCCCACTGGGGACTCCCCTTTACCTTAATAGCCCCCAAAACCCCTGGTTTGGGCTGACCCTCCTCCTGGCTACCTTCACCGACTTTTTTCCTCAGGGCCCTCCCAGCTTTCCCTTTTGGGCCATGAGAGCCATCCTTGAAACCCCTTGGTTACTGACACAAAACTGAAACCCTGAATGCACCCAACCCCTTGGGAAATTTGCTCTCGTTTTTATCTAGTCTGAGCTAATGTTAACACCCCGGGGCACAAAACCCAAATAATGGAAAGCCCTTTAAAGTTTTTGGGGGAGTAGGGGACCCCCCAATCACACAAAATAATTTTTTCTTGATCCCAACTCTTGCCACCAAATCTGTCGGAAAACACCCCGCCCCGGCCCACTCGAGGGTCGACCCCCAAACCCTTGGGGTTTGTATGGGATGCCCGCGCCCCCCAAAGGGGGCACGGGGTTTCACCAGACACTTTTCCCCCTTTAACCCCCGTCCACAGGGGCCACCGGGGGCCCCGGGGAGGAGGGAAGGGAAACCCCACTACTCCCCCCACAAACCCCTAAAACGGTTTGGGGGAACTTGTTTCCCCCACACGGGTTTTAAACAAAGCCCCTGCCAGTCAAATAGGCTGCCCCCAGTTTCTATTTTTGGTTTTATAAGACCGGTCTTTTAAACCGACTTATAACAAGGCCAGGAACCCCCTTTTGGGGTACTAAATCAAAAAAGACTCAGAAATAGGCGGTGAAATTTAATTATCAAGACAGACAAAGCTCAATTAAAGTTTTTAGTTTTTAATTCGCCTTGGAGGGCGCACTAGCCAAATTTGTACAAAATGTTAAAATTTTTCAGAAAGAGTCAGGGGTGCAAATAAAAGTATTTTTTACAATTAAAGGCAGTAAGATGTGTCCAGTTACCTGGGGTTTTTTGGTTCTGGGCCCCATGGGGGGCAAATGGGGCCCTGGCTTTTGTGTGGATGCTTCCTAAAAGGGGTACCCCCCTCCAAAAGGGCAACAAGGGGCCACCTGGGCTCTTGCTTATATTCGGGGAAGGGAAAAGACCCCATGTGGCAGCCCCCTACACCCCCCCACACACCCTGGGATGGTCTAAAAAACTCCTCCCTCTCTGGCCATGCCATTTCTGACTGAAACACAAAAATGGGCCGTACCGCGGCAGGGCATTGGGAAAGAACTGAGCCAGTGGCACCATCAGAACCGGGTGGGCCAAAGCTTTGCCCTGTGCCAGGCACCCCTACCCTATGGGCTCCCTAAGGCCAGCTTTGGATTTCTCAGTCCCCCTGCATTGTGCAAACATGGGAGTGGTGGCTATGTGCACGGGGAGTTTCATATTTTAAAGTATGAACCCGCCACAGACCAGTTATGAACGGGTCTCCTATAAACCTTTATGAAATATCGAGGCCGCTGCGTCTGGCCTCGATTCATTCAAGTCTTTGTGCTCCAGGTCTGAGAGAGCACATGTGTCTCAGGTGCTAATTAATGGAAATGAGGATCCTTTGTGTCGGCCTCCCCTGCTGAGCTAGCTTCCTATAGAAGGGCATTTACAATGGGTCTGAGCTGGGGACTAATTAATGTGTAAATTGGGGCTTTCCTGGGGAATGACTCCAGTTATGAATTTGGAGGGTAGGTAACTTTGTCATTTTTGAGTGACTTTTCCTCACAGTGAGCATGGTGACTGTCAGTTGCCATAGAGACCAATAGGGTCACTGATAAAAATCCCCTATGGGGAAAAGTTTAAAAAAAAAAGTAAAACACAAACACGAAAAATAAAAACACGTACACCATCTTTTCTCCTTTACAAACGGCAACCGCCCCGCAAAAAATAAAAAATAAATAAAGCAATTATATTTGACATTGCCACATGCGTAATGACCTACCCAATAAATATGTCACATTAATTAACCCACACAGTGAACACTGAAAGAACAAATAAAAAAACAATCACAGAATTACATAGCTGCATAGTTTGTAAGGCCGAAAAAAGACAGACGTCCATCAAATTGATCTTGGAATAGTGAGCTTTGTTTGGTAGCAGTGAGATGCTGATATGTTTAGTGAGGTATTTGCTCCTTGTTTTATTTGATTACTATTTTACTATTAATTAGCAGTATTTGTATTAGTAGTATTGGTAAATGTTTGTGGTCTAGCCCTCTCTAGTTCTCTATGCTCAGAAAGGCCAAAATTGGCTGCAGCGGTAAAGGGTTAATATGGCATGGATTTTCCACTGTGGAAATTCCACAGCATATACACTCTGTACATACCCTAAAGAAAGCAACAAGTTATAAAATATATTATTATATTCGAAATTACATATCGTTAGCTGTCATTATATTAATAGTGTTACTGTCTATGTAATAGACATTTAGGACGACATGTATGATTTTTGGGGCCCAGACACCAATTTTATTGCACGCATTAGTAGCGTAGAACATGCCTGAATCTATGAACTTGTACTACTGCGGAACCTAGATTTAGCACTTTCTAGCTAGAAAGCAAAAATTCAGGCTCGGGTAAACCACTTTTAAAGTTCCAGTAGTAATGCGCCTAGTTTTGCCGTACTAAAGTCATAAATGTGTAGAATACTACGGCTGTAGTGCAACACGCCCCACATCTTAGGCGTATTACAAAGTGCCGTGGGCTCTTTATAATGCGCCTAATTTTGGAGTGCGCCTGCTAATACATTGAGCGCACGGGGCCAGTTTTGGGGCTGAAAGGACACAAGACTACTGGTGCAGCCCCGTTCATACATGTCACCCCTAATATCTACTGTATATACTCGAGTATAAGCCGAGTTTTTCAGCACAAAAAATGTGCTGAAAAATCTCCCCTGGCTTATACTCGAGTTCACTGTCGGCGCTCGGGCGCTGCGATGGCCCGGGCGCCCGGCAGGGACACTTCAGTTACATGCGACTCCTCACGGAGCGCATATAACTGAATCAAAATGAGGCACAGTGTCCGGGTGCTGCGCTGGCCCCCGGGCACTGTCCGCGATCCCTTCACATATATGCGATCCTCCGGAGCGCTCCGTGTTCCGCAAATGGCCCCGGGCGGCCGCAGACTCGCGGCTGTCCGGAGTTTCCGGCACAGGGAGCGTGTGTCATCACGCTGCGTGCGCGGGCCTGATGACGTCACCCGCCTGTGCTGAGAAGACCGAGGAGCGCGCCCGGAGACGGAGCAGCCGGGGATCCAGGTAAGTGATTGTTTTTTAATTTTTTTTTTAAAATGGCCTATACCTCCTACAGCTTCCTATACCTCCCCTATACCTGCCTACAGCCGGCCCTATACCTGCCTACAGCTGCCTATAACCCGCCCTATACCTGCCTACAGCCTGCCCTATTACCTGCCTACAGCTGCCTATACCTGCCCTATACCCGCCTACAGCTGATATACCTGCCCTATACCTGCCTACAGCCGGCCCTATACCTGCTACAGCCGGCCCTTACCTGCCTACAGCTGCCCCTTTCCTGCCTATAAATGCCTACAGCCCGGCCTAAAACCCGCCCTATACCTGCCTCAGCTGCCTACAGCCGGGCCCCTATACCTGCCTAACCAGCTGCCTATACCTGCCCTATACCTGCCTACAGCCGGCCCCTATACCTGCCCAAGCCCGCCCTATACCTGCCCATGGGGGAAAACCCCTGCCTAAATTTCCTGCGAATGGGGCCATATACCTGCCTATAATCTGCTTATGGGGGACATATAACTGCCTATTACATGCCTATGAGGCCATATACGTGCCTTTTGGGACATATACCTGCCTATACCTTCATATAGGGCCATATATCTGCCTATAATTGCCTATGGGGGACATTAAACTGCCTATGTAATTTTTATTGGTATCCATTTTTATTTTTAAAATTTACCAGTAGCCGCTGCATTTTTTACCCTAGGCTTATACTCGAGTCAATAAGTTTTCCCGGTTTTTGGGGCAAAAGTAGGTGCCTCGGCTTATACTCGGGTTGGCCTATACTCGAGTATATACGGTATGTTTACAAGAAATCTATTATAGAGATAATCATGGTAGTCCCTCTAATACATGAGTTCCTGTGTGGCTTCAAAAAAATCTTTGAGTAACCTGAGAGCAATACGTCTGCTGCATCATCTTTGCTCCGGTTCCATCAAGTCGACTTCACGGTTGGCCAGTTTGCCATCCAGTTTTGCACCCTGGCCTCAGAGCTTGTGTGGAATAATGAGGCCCTTGTTGCTGCCTTCTGAAGGGTCCTTGATGGACAATAAGTAGCAAAAAAGATGATACCGCGGTACCATAGACGATAAAAGCCAAATTTCTTTATTGTAAACAGGATAAAAGCCAAGTAGCCCAACAGAGCATAGCAAAGCGCCCCACAATAAAACGCCGACGCGTTTCAGGTGTATAGCACACCCTTAGTCATGGCATAATGCATAGACAACAGTGTTAGTATATATAACAACAAAAAAACCATCAAGAGTGAAACTCACCTGTTTCCAACTGCTCGTTCTGCCCGGGCACCGGAGTATCAACTTCCGGGAGGCCGCCGGATGTGAGCATGATATCACGGCCCGCCCACAAACCAAACGGCATCTCCAGGAAGTGACACAACCGTAGCCAAGGCGACAACTGACAAACATGGACGCCGCTACTGCCCAAGCGAAACAAGGGAATCCCGGCATCAGTTTCGCCGATCCTGCAACCCCAAGCAGACACAAGCAGTCCGGAGCAGGCGAGAAACACCTAACAGTATAGAAAGAAATAAAATAAAAAGCACTAAGTCCTAAACCCTCAAAAGCAGCAAATATGAAAAATGGTAATACCAATAACAAGATAGAAAAACAGGAAAGCTATAGCAAAATAATTATAAAGGAACACAGTAAAAAGCAGGCACCCTTTATGCAATAAAAAAAAAAATAAAAAAAAAGATCTCAGGATGCATCCTCCTTAACCACAATCGCATAGCAACAAAAAAAAAAAAAAAAAAAAGAAGGAGGTGGGGAGAAGAACAAAACCAGCAATAGCTAATAATGGAACATCCACTCTCTTTTAAGATTCAACCCCGAAGGGACTACAGTATCTAGAGCAATAATCCGTATGCCTCCTTATCATGAAGCATGTGTCCCAGGTTTTCCCCCCCGTGTAGATTTGACTACCCTGTCAATACCCATAATACGTAGTTTACTATAATTTCCCGCATGCACGTCCCGAAAATGATTAGAAAGTTGGGACCTATTGCGTACAGAGGTATTTGTAATATCATTGAGATGTTCAAGGATGCGGGTCTTTAATCTACGGGTAGTGCTCCCCACATATCGGAGATTGCATTCAATACAAATAGCAAGGTTTCACGGGCATGGTGTGAATTACAATTAATGTAATGCGGATACTGAAAGATTTTGTTTGTAGGCCCATTGTGGAACACCTTTCCAGGGTAACAAACCCACAGACCCTACAGGGGTTAGAACCGCATTTTATAGAAGCTTTGTATTTAAGCCATGTTTGATTAGTGTTTTTGGAAGTAATTGTATTGGGAGCTAACAAATTATCCAAAGTGCGGGATTTACGGGTAAACAACACGTGTCCCCCCAGACAAAAATTTCCTCAAGGACAGGATTCCTCTGATAATACAGGTAAGTGTTTTAGAAATATAAATTTTTAATTGCATTAAATTGAGTGTTGTATCTAAGACCAAACACATTATTGTTCCTGGATCCTCCCTGATTCTGAGATTTAATGGGTCTTCTATGAAGAGCAATTGTTTCCCCATTTTTCTTTTGCACAATAGTAGTTGCTCTCTGCAAAATCCAAGTGGGATAACCCCTTTTACTTAATCTGCTACAAATAGCATTACATTCACTGAAAAATTCTTCCTGTCCACTGCAGTTTCTCATGGCCCGAGTCATTTCGCACACAGGTATTTGACCTGTGGGTGTGTTTGGGGTGGAAAACACGGTGATGCAAATAGTATTGCCAGCCGTTACTTTACGATAAGTCTGAGTGGTAATTTTAAAGCCTGGTGCTCCAGTGAGTGTGAGATCCAGGAAATGCATAGTTCTATCCCCCACCTGGTGCACAAAATGTAAATTAAAAGGATTATTATTGAGGTAAAAAAGAAAAATGGGTATGGCAGATACATCGCCCCTCCAAATAAAGAGAAGGTCATCGATGTATCTGCCATACCAAAACAAGGATGGCAAAAACGGATTGTCGGGGGTGTAGATGTAGGCGAACTCCCACCACCCCATGACTAAATTAGCCTCAATTTAGGCATTGGACGCCTCAAGGATGAGCTGATGGGTCGTGACCTATCTGCTACCCTGGATGACCTAATGCTCTGGCTACCCATATTGACATACATTGGCCTTGCAAGCTTCCGTGCCTTGTACCTGCACCCCTAAGCCTACCTCACCAGGCACCTGCGTTCCCTCAAGATGGAGCCATGGAGGTGAACCGTACTCAACTCACCCCGGAGGAACATACTCAGCGGCAAGGCTTAAACCTGTACCTGTACTGTGGCTGTGCTTGACACTACATAAAGAACTGCCCAGTCTGCCCTGCTGCGCCCAGGGAACCCCAATGCCAAGGTTTCGTTCTTGAGGTGACCCTGAATGATGGTGTATCCGCACCTTGTCTGACCACTCTGGTCACTCTACGTTACTTGTCTGGTGCTACCTTTGATGCTCCTGTTCTTCCGGACTCTGATTCTTCTAGGACAATCATCTCTACTGGAGAAGTTCTGCCTGCCCGTCTCCTGGCTAGAGAAATCGATGTGTTTTTCTTCCATTAACGAGGAGATCCTGAAGGAGCCTGTCCGGTTCCATACGTCCTGTGTCTCTCCAAGTCAGAAGTTCCCATAAGGAGGAAATCTGTTTCTGTGTTTTGCCCAGTTCCTCTGCTCCGGTCCTACTTAGACTTCTGTGGGTCCAGTGTCACGGCCCATCCTTGGATTGGAAAACGGGTGAAGTTGTCCAATGGGGGAAGCTATGCCACGCTGCCTCAACTCTGACCATCCGGGACAATCCCTCCCACCTGTTTCCCTACCTGTTACCTCTGTTTTGCTTGCAAGAAGAGCCACTGGTCTGTCAAGACATCTTTGGTTCCGCCCACTTCTCCCCCTGCCTACCACTTATGTTTCTGCTCCCCAAGTCCAAGAAATTATCTGGAACTTTCAGGACACCTACACTGAAGACAGTTCGGGATACCGAGGAGGAGGTGGTTACCCCTGGTTGTTTTTTGGGGTACCGAGTTAGCCCAGAGGGGAGGGCTTAAGAATCTGGGTACTGTCACGATCCATGCCACGGCTCCCATTCTGAGCCGCGGACATGGCTGTGTCCCAACCACTACAGCAGCGTCCTCTACTGCTTCTGCGCTATACTCACCTGTCCCAGCTCCAGCCTGCACGGCATTTACATTTCTCTACTGCTTCATCTGGCTCCCTGGCATCCTGTGCATGCGAGAGTGCCCTCTAGGCCACACGTGGTACTATTCAAATATTTAATGGGACAGTACCCAATTAGCTACCAATTGAACCGTGACCTCTGCCTATTTAAGGAACTTCCTGCCCTTGCTCTAGCATCAGTTCATTGTTGTTTTCATACGTAGACCTCGACCCCTGGCTGCTGTATCGCTGCTGTAACCCTGCGTTACCTGTCACCAATATGCTACCTGCTGTTTCCTGCCGCTGCACCAGTCCGTTATACCTGCTGCTGGGACTGTGTTACCTGTCTATTGGCATTCTATTCCTTTAGAACGTGACAACATGTTTATTTTGCTAAAAAAAATATATACGGAAGGACCCATATTTGCAACCCAGACTGTCTTTCTGCCTAACGGACTCATGCAGGACCCGTAAACACTCACAATATTTATATACATATTTATATATGGTAAAATACATGTATACACTAGAGGACTATGTTTGCAATACTTTTTAAACAATTCAGATGGGAAATGAGTTATTAGTTGTTCTTGAACGCTCCCTGAATGAGAATTGTACAGCTATACCTTCCCTGCAGTTTACAGAGGGCTGAGCTGGAGGACTCCCACACTGAGGCAGCGTCAGCATTCATTCTAAACTGATGACTCTTTTCTCCTCTCCTTTTCTAATTCTTCTCCAGTAAGTGAAGAAAGAGGAAAGGGCTATAATCAGTGTATGGGCGAATATTATTGTCTCAAAAATTCGGCTCGCCGATTCGACCGAATTTTTCCGACACTATATATGTTTCGGTTTGAATTACTTCGGGGACGTAATCACAGTTTATAAAAATCAGGCTATTTCCTGGCACTGCAAGTAGGAAACCTGGTGGGGTTCTGTGTAGATAACATTTGTTGCCATGCTTAAATATGCAGAGGGGGAGCTTGGTTGTGGTCTTCATACATATGCTGTGTTGTAGTATTGGACAACGCACATGACTGCGGCCGCATCTTAGTATTCGCTTTCACTCTAAAATTCCCTGGGCACTTACGGGGGAAAAATTGACCAAAAAAAAAACTGAGGCAGAGGAACGCAGCATGATAAAGTCATGGCCAGCGCTAGTCGGAAAAAAAACAAGCGGAGGGCTAAGATCTACCATAGCGTCAAAGTACACAGTAGTAGGTTACTGGAGCCGCACCACAGATAACTAGACACAGTAAGGGGAGCGTCAAAGCAGGGGGTCCACTCCCATGAGGCAGAGCTTTTAAAAAACCAACCGTCAGAAAATTTGACAAGACTGTTACTGTTAACGCTGATTACATGTAGAGGCATCCTCCGAATGAGTGAGAGAGGGTGGCGACAGTAATTTTACGTTGATGTCTCTGATCCTTTTGCCCTTTCCTTTTATCCATCTGTGTCCACTTTCATTTGGTCAATAATCCCCCATCAGTTATTGCTAAGGCCAAAAAACAAACAAGGGAGTTGATCCTAATCAGAGATGACCATGTAATTGGGATAATTTCGCCAGGTCTTTGTGTTCTGTATCCCCACTGCTTTTGGCTTGACAATCCTGATCCTTCCATTCCTTCTGGGACAGGGTGACATAATGAAGGGGAAAACTAACATAGTGGGCAACGTCATAGAGTGAGTGAGGGTGGATACAGGCATTAGGGAAAACACAGGGTTTGTTCCAGTGTGACAACACGGTCATTTGGCAGCAGCATGAGTAGGGCCACAGAGTGGCACAAAGACCAATTCTGGAGGTGGCAGCAACATCAGGGACCCAACAAAGTGGCACAATGGACACAGGGTGGAGATGGACGTGCTTCAACAGCAGCAGCATGCTTGAGGTCAGGACAGTGGCAACAATGACTGAGTGTGGAGGTGGCACCAACAGGGAGTAGGCCACAGAGTGGCACCAATGACAGAAGGGGGAAGTCAGTCACGCAGCGCACTCAGCAGCAGCATGAGGTCAGTCTGTGGCACAATGACATTTCTGGAGGTGGCAAAAACAGGAGTAGGCCACAGAGTGGCACAATGACAGAGTGTGTGGAAAAGTCATGGCAGGTAGCAACAGCTGCAGACATGAGGTCAGGACTGTGGCACAATGACAGAGTGTGTAGGTCACGGCTGCAGCCACTGACAGCTGCATGAGGTCAGACAGTGGCACTATGACAAATTCTTGATGTGGCACCTACTGGGCGATCCACCAGTAGGGCCACGAGTGGCCCACAACCCCCCCCAATGACAGAGGGTGGAGGTGGGATGGGCAATACAGTCCTGGTTAATAGATGGTGGTAGGCAGATGGAAAAAGCGAAACTGGCAGCAGATGTTGTGTGCATCAGGTGGGCGGCAGGCTCCATCAAGTATAGTGGCTGAGGCCAGGTAGTTTGTACCCAGGGATCAGTTCTCAGGAGTTTTTGTGAGGCGTCTTGGCTAATGTAATCTGACGCTAAGGCATTGGTTTTGTGTGGATATCCTGGCCACCAAATCCTTCGACTGATTAATTTGACAAAGGTCTGTCGTTACCACTTTTCCCGTGGACAAGTGGGTTCTCCTTTGGGGTATAACGGTGGGCCCCGCGCATGAACTACACAGCTCGGGATGCCACACTACTGGCGGTAGGGACAGCTCTTCCCCAATTGCAATCTCGGCAAGTTAGCGGCATTCACATCCTGTTTGGCTGCACAGTAGTCCAGTGGATCTTCTAACCTGGGGTGGCAGAGTGATTTCCAAGCTAGGCCACCACACTGTTGTTCAGGGTCTGCCCAGGTCCTGCTGCTGCTCTGGCGAGGGGCCCCTCAACTAGGGGGGTGAAGGGGTGCCTCAGTGACTCCAGAAAAGGTGCTGTGATGGAGCTGGTTTTCCCCTCCCCCCCCCCCCACGCAGCCGCGGAGTGGTACGTGACCCTGAGGCCCCCCCCCATCAGCCCTGTCAGAGGAGGACTTTCCGCACATAGGCAGCGGCCAAGGGGGGGGCTAGGGGATTTCGCTATAGTATTTGATTTTGTCCTCCCTTCAGCAGCTGGGAAAAAAGGCCCTTTTTGGGGGGGGGGGTTTAGCGAGGGCCCAATAGGGGTGGAGAGCCAGAAGTATCCCTCTGCCGGATGGTGACTATTCGGCTGTCACTGCCAGCAAATCCAGTGCGGGCCATTGCAAAGTGATTGAGGGACTCCCCTGCCTCCACTGTTTAACTGCCACGGTGCTTGCGGGTCATTGCCTCGTCTTTTTCATTCCATCTACCTCCCCCAGTGTCCTGCCCTCCGTCCTTCAGCTGGGTAAAAAAAACCCACTCATTTTGGCCCGCGAGTGTGTCGCCATGTTCCAGCCCCCTGCCCAACAATGGCACGGAGCAGAGTTTGACAACGTGGAGGGAAAGCGGCGTCTCCTGTTCCAATTGTTGGGTGGCTTGCAGAAGCACTTCACCCGTGGGCCAAAAGGACTGTATCCCCCTGACCATAGTTACGCTCCACACGTTCGCGCTGCCTGCAACTTTGGAAAAAAAAGAAAAGCTTAAGGACTGGCCCACCTTTCTGTCCTACAATTTGTAAAGAGCGGGAAAACTGCCTTTTTGGAAAAATAAATTATAGCT
Source organism: Phyllomedusa bahiana (assembly GCA_025379985.1). Lineage (NCBI taxonomy): Eukaryota > Metazoa > Chordata > Amphibia > Anura > Hylidae > Phyllomedusa > Phyllomedusa bahiana. Next base: position 3,492 of record JAODAL010046452.1, on the reverse strand, counting down.
TGGAACTCTCCCCCTCGCTGGGACGGGCCCAAATAATTCTTAAAAGGGTGCGAGCCCCACCATTTGGAAAGGGAGGGACTGCAGTACCAAACTTGGACAGGAGCAAAGTCAGCTTTGCACCTTAGGAGGGTTGGACGCATATGTTGTTTTTTGCAATTGCCTTTTTGAAACCCTTGGCGCCATGATAGCGGGGCGGAGTGTCGGACCGGGAGATGGGGAAAAGGGAGAAACAGCCCCTTTCAGAGGTGGGGACCTTACTGGCTGCAATGGCAGCGGCCAGGGGGGCGCGCTGCGCGGCGGCAGGATGGACCCCCACTCGGGGCCACTTTTTCCCCCCAGGCCACCGGAGGGTGAGCGCATGTTTTTTCGCGGGGGCCGGGGCCAACATTGCCCCCTGGCCACGCTTCCTTTTTCTCCCCACAATTCTACATATCCCATTGGCTCCCCGGGTGTCTTGCAAAGAACTTCCACACGCAGTAGCTGATTTTACCAACGCTCTGCAGAGTGACTATCCCCCCGCTCCCCTCGGGGCCCCCCTGTGCCGTACTTTTTTGGACCTGCGAAGGGGTTTTTACCCGTGGCCGCTTGGCTCCCGATCTCGCACTGCGTACCTGCGACTCAGGGGCCCATACCCACTTGCTGGCTCGCCGCTGCCTGAGGCCAAGCTGACGCCCTCTTCTTCTGACGTTGATGAACCCCTTGCTTACCCGGGCCCAGTGCGGTCGGTAATCATCATCGATTATTGTTTGATTTTTACTGCTGTCCTCCTCAAGGGTCTTGGTATGCAGAGGCTCCCCCCCTCAAACATGACCTCCATGCCACTCTCCACATTTTACTTTGCCGCCTATGCAAAAAGGGGGGGGTAGGGCCCCCTTTTTCTTCGTGCCAGTACTTGGACTGTCCTCCTCAAAATTGTTACCCTCGTTATGGGCCCTGAGCCCCGACCACAAAATGATCCTGGTGAGGGAACTGGTGGGACGAGGCGGGTTAGGACAGGTGAGGCCCCTGACCCATGCTGGGCCCTGCAAACTGCAAATGTCATTGGGAGGAAGGGATGACCTAGTAACCAAATTTTAAAAAACCCTTGGGGTTTTGGTCAAAACCGGGGCCGTAGAGCCCGGCAGTTCTTGCCCACCGAGTGACCCTACTGCGACGTCCCCTTACTGTGTGCGCCTGTGCCTGCTCCAGGAAAGTTTTGCCACTGCCCTCCATGTGAAGGCCGCACCTCTTGTCTGACTTAAATGTTTGTTCAAAAATTTTCAGTCCTGTTTAAAAAAAGATAACTGTATATAAAATACACACCCTGTATTTTTTCAAAAAAGAACCCACTAACAGGGTTTTGGGGAACCCTTCGAATAAAATTGCAAAAGAAATGAGCTGCCCAAAAAAAATTTAAAGCTAGTGGGTGAAAAAAAACGTGTATTTTATACCAACAAAAAAAAAAGCCCCAATTAACCCTTTGGATTTTTAATTATGCAAGGCAAAAATTTTTTCTTTTTTAAAAACACCCTTTTTTTCTGACTACAAAACCAGAAAAAACTTAAAACTCTTGGAAATAAATTGCGCAAAAGAAATGAGCTGCCAAAAAAAAACAGCATAGGCGGTTAAACGACGTGTTTTTACTGACTACAACGGAAGAAAAATTCTTAATTAACCCCCGGATATAATTATGCTACAGGCAAAAATTTCTTCTTTGGCGTTGAAAAAAACCCCGTTTCTTTTTTTGACTACAACAGCAGAAAAACGCTTAATTAACCTTGGAAAAAAATTTTGCAAAAGAAAAAAGCTGCCAAAAAAAAACAGTATGTGGCGGTTTTAAAAAAAGACGGTTTTTTTACTGACTAAATAAAGAAAAAAACGCTTAAAATTTTCCCTTGGATAGAATTTGCTCAGGCAAAAATTTTCTTCTTTGGGCTTTAAAAAAATAGTTTCTTTTAGTGCTCAAACAAAAAAAAAGCTTAATTTAACCTTTGATATAAAATTTGGGAAAAGAAATGAGCTGCCAAAAAAATTTAAAGCTATGTGGGGTGTTTGAAAAGACGTGTATTTTACTTTACTACAACAGCAGAAAAACCTTAAAAACCCTTGGATATGAATTAGTACAGGGGAAAATTCTTCTTTTGGGGTTTAAAAAAAAAAAAAACCTTTTTCTTTTTGCTACAATACACAAACAGCTTAATAGCCTTCAATATAAATTGTCAAAATAAATCAGCAGCCAAAAATTAACTTGGGTTTTTGGGTTGAAAAAAAAAAAGTTTCTTTTAACTGAATACAACACAAAAAACAAGCTTAGAAAAACCCTTTTGGGTATTCAATGTGCTGCAGAACTGAGCAGATGCATTAAAATGGATGCAGCTGAATTTGGGCGCACACGGACTTCAATTTCCCAAAACCCCACAAAACAAATAGAAACAGTCTCTGAGAAAAAAGCTGTGACATCCCCCCCAAAAAAGCTGTATAAAAGTTTTTCTTTTGTGGGAGATCTCAGCTACTGGAGCTGCACAGCTACAACACGGCACAAGAGAGAGTGTAGGGGAGCGGCGTCCGGGGTTATTGTGAAGTGCGTCACAATCCCCCGGTCTCTGATTGGTTATCTCTGCAAGTCATTTAGGGACCCCCCTTCCCCCCAAAGTTCTTTGCCCCCTGAACGCCCTGTGCTTGAGCCATTTATCAATAAAAATAGCTTCGTTCCCGCAAAAAACCCCCCAAACTTCACTTGTTCAGAATCGAAGTTTTCCCTGAAATTCTAAAAAAGAATTCCACTTCGTTTAAATTTATTCGGGCCCCTCTCAGCTATAATCTTTTTTCAAGAAACGTGGCCCCGAAGGGAGCAATCCAGTTCCATTTCTGAACTCGCTGTATAGGAGTTAAAGGATTGTCTCACTACGAAGATCAAGTTGAAAAGAGGGGACCAAAAATCTAAGCATGTATGTCCTTGGTTACCATTTGTAAAGGATATGGGGTTTTAAAGGAACGGGCTGCTTTTTAAATTTCTTAGCAACGGTGTTTGAGCCCCGGTCTGGTTCACCCATTTGCATATGGCTGTTTTGGTGATTCTTCCCACCCAGGTCCGGACGGAACGCGCAGGGAAAGGAAAGCAGGAAAAGGTCGTGGACGGGGGAGGGGGTGTATGTTAAGGAGGAAAAGGGAGACAGAAGAGATGCAGTCCCACGAAAAAAAAACGCCCATATTAAGAGGGGGCAGTTTTTCAATCGGGGCATCCCACTTAAAAAGGGAAAAAAAAAACCCCGAAGTAAAGGGTCAGTTTACATGCAGTCCCAAAATAAATTCACAAGCAAATCCCACGTAAAAATGCATAAGTCCATGTAAAAAGGGGCAGTCTTCATCGGCAGGCCCAGGAAAAAGGAAAAACCCCCGCTCCCCCTGAAGGGGCAGTCCTACACAGCAGGCCCCATGTAAATCTCATGTGCAGTGCCACGGGAAAAAAAAAAAACACAGCAATCCCCTGTAAAAAAGTGAGTCTTTCCCTGG
>JAODAL010046451.1:0-30903 GCA_025379985.1 Phyllomedusa bahiana | reverse complement strand
ATCCAAATAGGGGTATTTTATTTATTTTTGAATTTTTTTTGGGGCGATTGGCTTTTTGTAAAGGGGAAAAGGGGCTGTACATATTTTTATTTTATTTTTCGTGTTTGTGTTTTACTTGTTTTTCACTTTTTTTTACTTTTTTTCCCCAATTTTTATTTTACTTTTCCCCAAGGGGATTTGAATGGAGATCTTTAGATCTTCTCATTCAATAGGAATCAGTGCATAGCTTGTTGCTTATGACTGGTTCCTATGACAACAGGGAAAGGGCCCGGGCATATGACGTCACAGAAAACCCCGGGAAGGCATTCTCTGCCCTCCGTGTGTCTGTAAGGAGGCAGGAGCCGAAAGGATCGCCGATCCATGCGCTGCTGCCGCCGACAGGGACGCAGGAGGAGCGGTCTCCTCCTGCGTCTCTCTTAGTTATTGCGACCCGATGGTCGCGATAATTAAAGGGGGTTTAACCGCCCCCCCTCTCCCCGGAGCGATCCGGGTTGGGGCCGACGCTGCGGGATGTCAGCTGAAAATATACAGCTGACACCCCGCGCCGATCCACGGCGAACTCTGCTTTAGAGTTCGCGCGAATCCTCAGGACGTATCCATTACTTTCCAGGTGCGTGAACCCCAAACGACCGGGAAAGTATGGATACGTCTAAGGTCTTTAAGGGGTTAAAATGACACCCCTCACATTTTTGTAAGTAGTGTGTTATATCTTTATATCTTAGTTCTCATGGGAGAACACTGAAAAAATGACACCTGATACAATGTAAAGTAGTCAGTGTACAGCTTGTGTAAATTTGCTGTGCCCTCAAAAGAACTCGGAAACCTCTATAAAAGCATTTATGCTATCTACAACACATGAAAAAAACGTTGAGGTTCCCAGTTCACATATTTTTATCAAAACTATTTAAGCCACCCCCGACTTTCAACGGAACCTCAATGCAGGTGGTTCTACTCTATTATTACCTCTCATTTGAGTCCTCAGACCTCCATAATCCAGGGAGAAAAAGGCACCAGCTTTATAAGCATACTGCACTGATCTAGCAAACTGTGGAGGTGGGCGGAGTGCAAAAAACCAAAATGGAGCCATTCATTCCTCCCTATATAAGTTAAAAGCAATATATGCCAAATGTAACGTATGGTTCTGTACAAAAAACATTTCTGAAAAACACAATGTGAACACAGGTGCACACTGGCATGGTTGTGGTATATATACACACATTCCAATATCAGTGGCACACCATCAGCTAAAAGAGCTATAAAACAAGACATGAAACCTCTAAAAAGCATTTATGCTATTACAATACATGAAAAAACTTTGAGGTACTTAGTTCACATGTTTTGATCAAAACTGTTTAAGCGACCCCCGACTATCAACGAAACCTCAATGCAGGTGGTCCTACTTTATTATTACCTCTCATTTGAGTCCAATTCAGACTTCTCATTTGGGTCCTTAGACCCAAATCACTGGCAACAAAAGTAAGCATACCCCTAAGTGAAAGCTGACAAATTGTGCCCAATCTGCCATTTTCCCTCCTAATATCATGTGACTTGTTAGTGTTACAAGGGTCTGTGTGAAGGGGAAAAGAGGTTGTTAAATTTTGGGTGTTTAGGGTTTTTTAAATTTAGGGAAATCCAAGCTTTTCTCCTTAAAAGGATTTCACTGAGAATCCTTTTTGAAAAGGATCGCAATTGAAAAGTAAGGGGCTAGTGTGACACCCAGGATTTTGTTTTTCAAAATTGGACCTATAATTGTCTCCCTTTCCTGAAAGGTTTTCTTTTCATTTGGGGGAAATCACTGGAAGTTTTGCTGGGGGGGCAATTTTGAGGACTTTTCCCCAGAAGAAAAGCGGGGAGACCAAAAACTTGTCTTGTGCCAAATTGCATACCCCTTTTTCCTCGGCTTCCTAAAAAGGTTTGTTTTTGATTAGAGTTTTACAAAAAATATGTTGAAAGGGTTAAAGTTTTGGGTTTTTTCAGAAATTGGCTTTGGAACATGTAATTGGATTTTTGACCAGAAACCCTGTTGAACCCATTTTTATGGGCCGTAACTGGTTCCAGAAACCACTTAAATTTTTGAATGCGGGGAAACGGGTAAAACCCGAAGTGGTAAACGAAAAAATTCATGTTGAATGGGAAGCAAGGGGTTTTTTAGAATTTGGTTTAGGTCTACCACTCGTTTTATTTGGGTTCACTGTGGAATTGTGCAACATGGCATTCATGGGGAAAGCAACTCGGGGAAAGAGGGATTGCTCTACATAAAGATGGCCTGAAACTTTCAGAAAAAAGGCTCCGACCGGGGGTCCCCCCCAACTTATGTTAAGGTCCCCAGGGTTTTTTTGGATCCCCTTTCGAAAAGATTGTTTTAAATAACCTTTTTTGGGTGTCCAGCTTGCGAGCTTTGTCTTTTTCACTTAGGGCGTATCATTTGTGCCATGGTTAAATTTGAGTGTGCTATTATTTTGAGGGCACATAAATTTCCAGTTAACCACTGTGCATTGACAACTTTACATTGTGTCATTGTGTCAAAGTGTCATATCTTCAGTGTTGTCCTACAGAAGACATAATAGAAAAGAACCATAATAAAATTGAATAATTGATTCTTTGAAATATAGGTTCACCATTAAAAAACAGACTGAATGTTAGGTTGATAGATTTTTGGGTTTAATCATCTATTAAAGTTTCTGCAAAAGCTTAATAAGTCTTAGTAAAAACCCCCTGTAAAGTTGGGATCTCTTTGAAAACAGATTAAGCCTGTCATGTTGTAACAGACAGGTTGAGGTTAGGGTGGCACGCTAACTGCGTCTGCCCATTGCAACCACCTTTAAGAGTTCTTTTGAATTGCGGGAAGAGGCGCAGTGTTTGAGACGAGTGATGCACCAGCGATAATCAATAGACATGATTAGAGATGGGCGAATTGATTCTAACGAAGTGGAATTCGTTTAGAATTTCAGGAAAATTTCGGTTCTGAACGAAGTTGAAGTTTGGGGGACTTCGGGTGAACGAAGTGTGCTTTTGATTTATAAAATGGCTGCGAGCACATGGCGTTACATGGGGCAAAGCACTCTGGGAGGAAAAAAGGGCATAGCCTGCATGACACGTGCAGAGAGAAGCCAATCAGAGCCCGGCGGGATTCTGTGATGTCACCGCACTATATAAGTTGGGCGCGACGCTGGGAGCTCACACTCCTCTCACTGTACTGATTGGGAAGGTGCTGCCGTGGCTGTTTGTGATAACTCTTACTGAAAAACTGTTTTTTTTATACAGCGATTTTTGTGGGGTGTCTCAGCTTGTCTCAGAGACTGCTTCTCTTAACTTTTCTATTTTGATTTTGTGGGTATTGGGATCTGAAGCCCCAGGGGTGCGTCCAGTGCAGCAGCTGCATTTTACATTTTAATGCTATCTGCTAACACACATTGAATATCCAAGGGGATCTAAGCCAGTTCCTGTTGTATTCTTTTAAAAAGAAACAGCATTTTACAATACAAATACCACTTAATTTTTGGCTGCTCATTTCTTTTGCGCAATTTACATCCAGGGGTTAGTTAATCGTTGTTTTTTTGCTGTGGTGACTCCAAGAAACCGTCTTTTTCACCGCCAAAAATAAAATTTTCCTGTTGCATAATTCACAAGCAAAGGTTAATTACAATTTTTTCTCTTGTTGTGTAGCGTAGAAAACACGCAATTGTAACATGCTACAAGAAATTAGTTTGTGGCTGCTCATTCTTTTGCGAAATTTACATCCAGGGGTTAATTAAGCGTTGTTTTTCTGCTATGGTGACAAAAATAAACCGTCTTTTTCACCGCCAAAAATTAAAATTTTCCTGTAGCATAATTCACAAGCGAAGGTTAATTACAATTTTTTCTCTTGTTGTGTAGCGTAGAAAACACGCAATTGTAACATGCTACAAAGCAAGTAGTTTGTGGCGTCTCACTTCTATTGCGCAATTTACATCCAGGGGTTAATTAAGCATTGTTTTTCTGCTGTGGTGACAAAATTAAACCGTCTTTTTCACCGCCAAAAATTACAATTTTTCTGTAGCATAATTCACAAGCAAGGTTAATTACAATTTTTTCTCTTGTTGTGTAGCGTAGAAAACATGCAATTGTAACACGCTACAAAGCTAGTAGTTTGCGGCTGCTCAATTCTTTTGCGCAATTTACATCCAGGGGTTAATTAAGCGTTGTTTTTCTGCTGTGGTGACTCCAAGAAACCGTCTTTTTCAGCGCCAAAAATTACAATTTTCCTGTAGCCTAATTCACAAGCGAAGGTTAAATTACAATTTTTTCTCTTGTTGTGTAGCGTAGAAAACACGCCATTATAACATGCTACAAAGCTAGTAGTTTGTTGCTGCTCAATTCTTTTGCGCAATTTACATCCAGGGGTTAATTAAGCGTTGTTTTTCTGCTGTGGGGGACAAAAATAAATTTGTCTTTTCACCGCCAAAAATTTAAAATCTCCTATAGCATAATTCACAAGCGAAGGTTAATTACAATCTTTTCTCTTGTTTTTGTAGCGTAGAAAACACGCAATTGTAACACGTTTACAAAGCGTAGTTTGCGGCTGCTCAATTCTTTTGCGCAATTTAAAATCCAGGGTTAATTAAGCGTTGTTTTTTCTGCTGTGTGACTCCAAGAAACCGTCTTTATCACCGCCAAAAATTAAAAATTTCCTGTAACATAATTCACAACCGAACGTTAATTTCAATTTTTTCTCTTGTTGTGTAGCGTAGAAAACACGCAATTGTAACACACTACAAAGCTAGTAGTTTGTGGCTGCTCGATTCTTTTGTGCAATTTACATCCAGGGGATAAATAAGAGTTGTTTTTGTGCTTAGGTGACTCAAAGAAACCGTCTTTTTTACCGCCCAAAATTACAATTTTCCTGTAGCATAATTCACAAGCGAAGGTTAATTAAAATTTTTTTCTCTTGTTGTGTAGCGTAGAAAACACGCCATTGAAAACATGCAACAAAGCTCGTAGTTTGGGGGTTGCTAAATTTGGGTTTGGCGCAATTTACATCCAGGGGTTAATTAATCATTGTTTTTCTGCTGTGGTGACAAAAATAAACCTTCTTTTTCACCGCCAAAAATAAAAATTTTCCTGTAGCATAATTCACAAGCGAAGGTTAATTACAATTTTTTCTCTTGTTGTGTAGCGTAGAAAACACGCAATTGTAACACGTTACAAAGCTAGTAGTTTGTGGCTGCTCAATTCTTTTGAGCAATTTACACCCAGGGTTAATTACGCGTTGTTTTTCTGCTGTGGTGACTCCAAGAAACCGTCTTTTTCACCCCCAAAAATTACAATTTTCCTGTAGCATAATTCACAAGCAAAGGGTTTTAATTTACAATTTTTTCTCTTGTGTGTAGCGTAGAAAAACACCCATTGTAACAAGCTACAAAGCTAGTAGTTTGTGGTTGCTCAATTGTTTGACGTAATTTACATCCAGGGGTTAATTAAGTGTTGCTCTGCAGTTGTACTCAGTAAAAGAAACTTTGTTTTTCACCGCCACAAAAGAAATTCTGTAGCATAATTCATATCCGAAGGTTAATTAAGCCTGTTTGGCTTTTATTCAGTAAAATAACAAGGTTTTTAAACGACACATACAAGTCAATTTTTCCTGCTCATTTGTGGAGCGCAATTTATATCCAAGGGGTTTCCAAGCTTGTTACTGGGTTCATTTGAGTCAAATACAGGTGTTATTTATCATATACAGATATCTTCATCAAACAGTGTCTGTACATTTTAGAACAAACAGTATGTCAGACAGAGAGGTGGCAGGCTCTTCACCTGCGAGTGGCAGAGGCACAAACATTCCAGGCCCAGGTCGCACACCAAACAAGGGGACGTCACAGCAGGGGTCACTCAGTGAGGCCACAAATGCCGCTGTCATCTAGCGGCCGTGGTTTTTCCAGCAACCCAATGGTTCTTGATTGGCTGACTAGGTCATCCACTTCCTGCCAGATGACATCTGAAAAACCCCAGCCAAGAGTCGTGGGAACGTCAGACAAAAAACCTTAGTTGGCATGGCCCGGGAGCGGGTCAGCGGCCCTCACCTGTCCTCAACCCGCCTATGTCCCATCCGGTTTCCCTCAGACAGAGATCTTTCTATGTGGTCTGGGCTCAGCGCACTATATAGGCGAGGAAAGAACAATTTGAGGAGGGCAGTCAGCGCTACTTGGTAGCGAAGAAATGGGGCCAATATCCCCTGCTTCTTGCAGTAGGCGGCAAAGTATAATGTTGAGGGGCATGGGAGGTCATGTTGTGAGGGGGCAGCCCTGCATTTCCAAGACTGGTGATGAGGACAGCATGACGATGAAACACAAATAGATGATGATGTAGCCGACCGCACTTGGGAGCCGGGTAAGGCAAGGGCTTCATCATCATCAGGAGAAGAGGGCGTCAGCTTGCGCGTTAGGCAGCGGCGCAGCCAGCAAGTGGGGCCGTGAGTCAGCAGGATAGCGCAGTGTGAGGTCGGGAGCCCAAGCGGCCACAGGGTGAAAAACCCGCATCGCAGGCCCAAGAAAGTAGTGGCACAAGGGCTCAGCGAGGCAGCGGTGGCAGTAGTCACTCAGTGCGGAGCCTTGGCGGTAAAATCCGATACTCGGCGGTGTGGCAGTTCTTTGCTAAGACACCGGAGGAGCCGAATATGGGTATATGTAGAATCTGTGGGCAGAAAGCGAAGCGTGGCCCGGGAGCTAATGTGGGACCCCAGCCCTGCGTTTAACACATGCAGCGTCACCATCCATTGGCCTGGGAGAAAACGTGGCTCAGATGTGGTGGTCCATCCTGCCGCCGCAGCAACAGCAGCAGAGCAGCGCGCCCCCGTGGCACCCATGCCATTGCAGCCAGTCAAGGCTCCACCACCTCTGCAGAAGGGGAGCTGTTTCTCTTTGACATCATTCTCCCGGTCCAGATGCTCCTGCTCCTCGCTACTCATGGCGCCAGCAGTCGTTTCAGCGAGGCGATTGCAAAGAGGGCAACAGTATGCGTCCAACCATCCTAAGGTGCAGAAGCTGGACCGTACTCCTGTCCCCAAATTGTTGGGGCTGCAGTCCCTCCCTTTCCAAATGGGTGGACTCTGCACCGTTCAGAGAACTAATGGTTTTTGCCGAGCCGGGGATGGAGAGTTCCAACTGTAATTTATTTTCCAAAAAGGCAGTAAACCCGCACTTCATAATATGTAGAACAGAAGGTGGGCCCGTCCTTGAGCTTATCAGTTTGTCCCAAGGTGCACAGCAGCGCGGACGTCTGGAGCTGTAAAATACGGTCAGGGCCAGTACATGTCCTTTTTTGGCCCACTGGGGTGAATGTTCTTCCGGCCCAGGCACACCAACAACTTGGACAGGAGATGCCACTTTCTCCTCCACGTTGTCAAACTGCGGCTCCTGCGCCAATGTCCGCCTCCTCCTCCTCCACCACCACCACCATATCAGCCTCCACAAGTACTGTTCCATCATACCACATGTGTAGGGCCCCAGGGGGTGTCACGCAGTTCTACATCTGGCTTGCCTCGGCGAACGAAGTCACACAGGGGAGGAACTGCTCCGCGTCATGCAGCAAGAAATCGATGTGTGGCTTTCTCCGCGCCAACTGCAAATGGAACCATGGTGACGGACAATGGGAGTAACATGGGGTCCGCGCTGCACCGGGAGGGATGGGCCAGCACCCTGCATGGCGCACCCTGTTCAATCTGGTTGTGAAAAGGGGTTTCCCGAAGTCTTCCACCCAATCTTCAGAAGATTCTGAAAATGGCCAGGAAACTGTGCATGCACTTCATCCATCCTAAAAAAGCCAGGGAAAACCCTCCTCGAGTTGAAGTGGCAGAACGGCCTCCCCAACACACTCTGATATGCGATGTTTCCACCCGATTGGAATTCCAGCCTGCACATGTTGGACCGACTGTATGAATAGAGAAAGGCCATTAACGATTTTTTTGATGATCCAGGCGGACAGAAGTACTCCACTATGTAACTTTGATGTCAGCCAGTGGCAGCTCATGCGTGACACCTGCCCTTTGTTGAGGCCATTCGAGGAGGCCACGTTATTTGTCAGTCACCAGGGACTACGGGATGAAAAACGTCATTCCACTGCTTCATGTCCCGGAACAGATGCTGAAAAATCTGTCTGGGCAGGGGACTGGAGAGTGGCGATACATCTCGCGGCCACCCTGAGTCCGGTGGGGACTGAAAAAGGAGGAGGGAGGAGGAGACATTGGAGCAGAAGCATTGCCTGGTGAAATGAGTGGATTTTCTACCCAGGTGACAAGAGAGGAGGAGCAGGAGCAGCTGGAGGAGGTAGATGGAGATGAGGAAGACGAGGCAGTTGACCCGCAAGCCCCGGGGGGCCCGTTTCATTTGGGAAAAATGGTGGGCGGGGAGCCCCTGGGGAGTCATTGTGAGATGGCCCGCACCCATGCGGTTTTGGGCAGGGCTAGGACACCAAAAATTAGTCACCACCCGGGGAGGGTTGACTTTGGCTCTTTACCCTATTGGCCCCTCGCTCCCGGGGTAAAAATTGGGAGCCTTTTTCCCAGCTTTTTGAGAGGGGGGGGAAAAACTCAAATACTATAGGGAAATCCCCCTTAGTCATTTTGGCCCGTTTGCCTTTGTGGGCATCGCCCCTCCTCTAAACAGGTCTGCCCGGGGGGTTCTCAGCGCTGCTTTACTACTGCGCGGCTGCTGGGGGGAAGGGGGGGGGTTTGGAGAAAAAAACCAGCCCCAAATCTGCGAAAACCCTAAAGTCTGGAGTCACTGATGGAACCCTTCCTTCCCCCCGTTAGTGGGGAGGGCGTCCCCCAAGCAGCACCCGGACCTGGAGCAGACCTGAAAAAAAAAAGGTGGGGCCTCCCCTTGGACGGGAAACTCTGCCCCCCCAAGTTAGAAAAACCCGGGGGATTTCTGGGGCACCCCAAAACTGGATGGGTGGCCGCAACTTCGCCGATTTTTGCAGTGGAGAAGCGGGTCCTCCCGGCCCAGTTTGTTGCTTCAGAGCGGGGGTTCAGTGCGGCGGGGGCCCATCGTTCCCCCAAAAGGGGGAACCCGCTTGTCCGGGGGAAAATTGTGGAACGACTGACCTTTGTCAAGAGGGAATAGGGTGGGGGAACGGATTTCCACACCCCAAGCCTTGGGGGTCGAAAAAATTCACCCCTTTTGATGCCTCCCCCAAAATTTAAAGAAAAGGAGTTGGATTAAAATTTTACCTCCCTCGCCACATTTGATGGGCCCCCCCGCCTGATGCCAACATCTGTGCCCAGTTTTAAATCTGCCCCCAAAACCATCTTTCCCGGGGAGGTTTGCCCCCCACCCCCCACACTTGTCATTGTTCCCAAACTGTCTAAACCTCTTGCTGTGTTGTTGCTGGTGCCTTGAATCCACACTGTGTCTTTGTCCCAATTTTCTGACTCATGCTCCCTGCTGCCGGGGCCCTTACCCCACTGTGTAAATTGTCCCCAAACGGTCGACCTCTTGCGTTGCTGTGGTGCTCCCGTGCCCTGGGGCACTGGTATTGTCCCCCTGTTGACCCCTGCTGCTGCTGTGGCTGCTTTCCGTGACTCACACTTGTATTTGCCACTGTTGCCTCAGCTGCTGCTGTGGTGCTGCCGGACCCCACCTGGTCATTGCCACTCTGTGGCCCTCCTGTTTTTTCACCTCCAGAAATGTCATCTGTTTGGGGGCCTTTTTCCTGAACCCTTCTTGGGTCTGCCCCGCCTTTTTGGGCTGCCCCGTCGGTTTTTACCTACCACCTGTGTCCCCCTTTTTTGCCCCTGTCTGACCTCATGCGCTGCTGTGGTGCTGCCGTGACCTTACACACGTGTCATTGTCCCATTGTGGCCTACTCCTGTTTTTTTTCACTCCGAATGTCTTGTGCCCGTCGGGCCTCATGCTGCTGTGTGGCTGCTCGTGACCCACCACTGTGTCATTTTGCCCCTGTCTGACCTCATGCTGCTGCTGTGGGGCGCCCTGCCTACACACTTTTCATTGTGCCATGTCTGACCCATGGGCTGCCGTGCCCACACTTTGTCATTGTGCCCTCTGTGGCTCTCCTTTTTTTGCCACTTCTGAATGTTTTTGTGCACGTTGACCTCTGCTGTGCTGTGGCTGCTGCCTAACTACACACTGTGTTTTAGTGCCATCTGTGGCCACTCCCTTTTTTTCCACCTCCTGTCATTGTGACTCTTGACCCATGCTGTGTGGCTGCCCCCGTCCCTCCACACTTGTATGATGTTGCCACCCGAGCCCTCGCTTGTTTTTTTCCAGCTGTCGCTCACATGACTTTATCAGGCTACATTCCCCCTTCAGTTTTTTGGTCAGTTTTGCCTCTTAAGTTGCCCAGGGAATTTTATAGTGAAGCGATTCTAAGAGCGGCGGCAGTCATCTGCGTGTCATACTAAAACACAACATTGTATGAAGACCAAACCAAGCTCCCTCTGCATATTCAAGTATGGCACAACGTTTTACAGCACCCTGCAGGCTCTGTGCAGCCTGGAAATAGCTGTTTTGTAATGTGATTCGTCCCGAAGTAATTTGGAACGAAGTTATTTTTTGTCGAGAAATTTGGCGAAGTGAACGAACCGAATTTCGGGAAATTCGCCCATCTCTAGACATGACAACTGGTCTGGGAGTGATGAGACTTTTACTCTCGCCCTTAGCGGCTATTGTAGTACATACAGTGCGCTCGTGTACCGGCACCCAGCGGCTTCAGCATCCACACACACAGCTAACGAGGGGTCCTCCTCTTGTCCACCTCACTGCTCTACCTGACCATTCTCAGTGGTTTCGTCCACTATGGCTTAGGCCCCTGCTGCACGCCTTGCTGTTCCCCGGATCGATGCCTTTCCTCCGGACACTCACTGGCTCTAAAGTGGGGACCTCTCCCCGGCCTCTCCAGGATTTACTCTGCTTTTAACACATTGCAACTATATACAAGGACATGGATTTCTACTCTCTCCGAACGACAGCCAATAATATCTTCCAGTAGTAGCCCTGAGGGGCACACTTCTCTCTCTCTCCTGTCACTGTCTCCAGGGGTGTGGCTACCCCTTTCATTGCGCCATTGACTACCTGCCCCCACTGACCTCTCTTTGGCAGGAAACTCTGTGCTCTCTCTTAGCCACACCTCTCTTCCACTCCGCCATGCCAGTCCACCATTTTGCTACCACAGTTCCTGACCTCCCCACATGCTGGCCACTCTGAACTGACACTCGGCTGACTGTGCCCATTGAATTTTTTCATCAGGGCACTCACCATCCACCAGCCTCTGGTCCACAAACTCCTTCAACACCATTTCACAGGTCACTCACTGCATCGCTTCAGGGTCTCACACAACAGTCTTTAACACTTGAAACTCCGCCATCCTGTGCACCCTTTGCTCTGGTCCCACAAGACTTTGGTGGCACGTCTGCAGGTGGGGAGATTCTCTCTCCTACCAAGCATATCTGTCTCTTTGCCCTCTCATACCGCATTCCTTCCCGACTATGCCAATTTGTAACAGACAGGGTGGTATAATGGTGGCTCACCAACTGTGTCCGCCCATTGCCAGTGGCAACCACTCTTAAGAATTCTTTTCAATTGCGAGGAAAGATACAGTGTTTGAGACATGTGGTGCACCTGCGATAATCAATGGACATGACAACTATTCTGGGATTGATGAGGCTTTTACTCTTAATCTTAGTGGCTATTGCAATACATACAGTGCACTCACGTCCCAGCACCCAATAGCTTCAGCATCCACATATGCAACTAACGCTTCATCCACTATGGCTCAGGTCTCCTGCTGAACTTCTTGCTGCTCCCTGGATCGATGTCTTTCCTCCGGACAATCACTGACTCTAGAGTGGGGATCTCCCCAGGATTTTCTCTGCTTTTAACAAATTACAACTATATACAAGAACATGGCTTTCTACTCTCTCCAAACGACAGCCAATAATATCTTCCAGTAGTAGCCCTGAGGGGCACACTTCTCTCTCTCTCCTGTCACTGTCTCCTCTCCTCTGACTGACTCTCAACTTAAAACTCTAAGGGCATGTCCCCACGGCAAAGGTTTTCAGCTGGACTTACAGACGGTTTTCGGTTTTGAAAGCCGTCTGTAAATCGTCTGTAAACCTTTTACTTGGACCTTATTGGAAAATCCATGCAGCAGTTTGCGGGCAGAACATGAACATGTCGGTGCAAAGGGGGAGGGCTTTTCTCTGCAAATCAAAGATAAAAGCTGTCCCCCTTCATGCCAAAAACAGACCAAATACCAGCCAGTATTTAGTATTTGCCGTGTAAACGGCCAATAGTTGTCGCCAACTGCAGCTTACCCCTCTGCACCAGCTGGGCACCTTTCTCCTCAGCCCAGCTCCACACCTGGAGCTTGCTGATTGGCTGCCCAGCTCTTCCTAACTCACAGCACACTACATGCACAGGCCCAAACTGCCTGCCTCAACTATTAACTGTTCTCTTGACATAACCAGGCCACCCTACTCCCTGGTTTCCCATGGCAACCCACTACTGTTAAAAGCCCAACACAAGTATAACAAAAAAGGTAGACAAAGAAACCTGCTTAATAAAAAAGGGTTGCCAAAGGAGACAACCTTTTTTAGGTGTCTTTATGCACATGCTAAGCTATTGTATGCTGCACTTACACACACAATTTTCAGGACTTGATTTTTAATTCTGACTGGTATATTTTGTTCTTGAAGGCAAAGCAAGCAAAAATAGTGGAATTTATGTACAGCGAACAACAAAATGATATTGGGCATTTTATTCTTTTATATTTTTCCTGACCAATGCTTGTGTGTCTACTGTATTCAAAGACCAAATAAAGACTGAAGAACGATTATTATGATGAAAGGTGCCTACATTATTATGTACTTTGCTAAAGAATTGCAAGAAAGAGCATCGTAGGTAAAAGGGTTTATACTCTGCCTGGGCAATATTTTATGGTACATTGCTGTACTAATAGTAAACCTATTTAATTCCAAACATATGTCTTTATTAGTACACACAATTGTACCTATTGAAACTATTTATCCTGCTAAAAATCAAGGAAGGAAGAAGCTTTTGTAGGTTCTTTTTGTATAATCAATTTAAGATGAACTTGCAACTATTGTACTCTGTATTTTTTTATACTTGCGCATTATAGACAGAAGCAAAAAAAATCACTAGATCTCAGTGGACCTCTGTTGTTCAGCCATAGACAGATTAGCATGCTGTTGCCCTGTAGCACTAACATTATCCTTGTGGTTCAGAAGCTGAGATCAACTAAATGGGTTTGTACCAAACTTTATAAGGACTATATATCACAAGGCATTATAGGAAAGGGGCTGAGACGCCCACGGCGCCCTCTGTTGGATGTAACAAATCCTCAATTTGCTTTTGACCCACCGAGTCTTGAGAAAGCCAGCCAGTATCGCTCTGCTCTGCACTGAAGAGGGACAAAAATCCCGAAACAGCGTTGTCTGCAGATGAGAGATACTGGCGTGGCTAAAATCCTTTTTGCTTTCTCAAGACTCAGTGGGTCAAAAGCAAATTGAGGATTTGTTACATCCAGCAGAGGGCGCTGTGGGCTTCTCCGCCCCTTTCCCATAATGCCTTGTGATATGCAGATGCTAAGTAGAGGGCGAAAAGGCAAAACAAACTCTACAAGCCTTTCATTCGGTGCTCTCCTCAAGGAGAGATCTTCCCTTCCTGAGCTACTCGATGCCTCCCACACAGCCAGCCAGTATCGCTCTGCACTGTAGAGGGACAAAAATACCGAAACAGCGTTGTCTGCAGAAGAGAGATACTGGCGTGGCTAAAATCCTTTTTGCTTTCTCAAGATTCGGTGGGTCAAAAGCAAATTGAGGATTTGTTACATCCAACAGACGGCGCTGTGGGCATCTCAGCCCCTTTCCCATAATGCCTTGTGATATGCAGATGCTAAGTAGAGGGCGAAAAGGCAAAACAAACTCTACAAGCCGTTCATTCGGTGCTCTCCTTAAGGAGAAATCTTCCCTTCCTAAGGACTATATAGTAAGCATGTGTGCCATGCATTTAAGGTGAACTCTACTGCATAATGTGCCCTAGACTATTTTGAAAAAGGTAAAACAAAAAACACAGCTTATAGGTGTTCTTCCACATACCTAGAGCCTCTTTGGAAAAACCATAGATCTAGGGGATTAATGTTACTTCTCTTGGAGAGTGCCAAGATGTTGTAACACTTCTTCAGAAAAAGGGTATGTAAATTAGTTCCTATCCAAAAGAAAGAAAGCTGTGCCTCTAGTTCCATGTATTGTAGGTAACTCTCCTGTAAGTTAAGTCTGACCCCTTAAAGGGGTTTTGCCAGGACGTGCCTTATCTGCTAAGAAGCAAATGTAAACAAGCCACGCTGAGCTAAAAGAGAGAGACACAGCCAGAGCACAGAGCCGTGCATAAGGGATCGTGTGAAATGTTCACTGTTATCAGATAAAGCAGGGATCTACTCAGATAATCACACTACAACTAGTGGATCCTGTATACTAAAGACAACATATTTCTAGCCGGTGCCTTGAAAGCTTCTTCAGCTCCCTTTCATCAGATAAGAAGTGTGCTCGGCGCAAGCCCGGCCAGCAGCTCTTGTCAGGTCGTATCTAATAGAAGCTTTTAAGTAACTAAGGGCAGGTAAGGCAGCCTGTAGCTCTCTCAGACTGCAATTTTTGTAATCACATATATTTAGAAACGTGATTAAATACCCATTTTGGAGGATCCCAAGTCAATATTACATCGTGGCAAAACCCCTTTAAAAAGCTTTGAAACCTAATTCCTATAGGAAGCATTTCCTGACTTATCATACTACCTAGGCCAGCTATTATCAAAGGGCTCTCTTCCTGAGACTACTACTGATAAGGAACAAAAACAGCTTTATACATATGGGTGACCCTTCTTTTTCAAATAGATTCTGGCTTGGCTTAAAGGGGTTGTCCAGTGGAGATAGATTAATGTTAAATGATGCCAGGGTGGGTAAACAAGAAAAAAAGTTATATTTACCTACCTGTCCTCTGCTGCTCCAAAGCTCCCCAGTTATCCGCTCTACTTCATTTCTGGGTTCTCATCCCGACACACAGGAGAGGCTTGCGTCCCATTGTAAGTGAATAGTGCTCAAGTCTCTCCCGCGTGTCAGGATGTGAAACCAGAAGTGAAGAGGGGCAGGTTCTGGTGAGGTCTAGATTAGCGGGAACAGGTAGGTAAGTATAACTTTTTTAGTTTTTTATTTACTCAGCCTGTCCCCATTAAACATTAAGTATTCTGTTCTGGGCAACCCCTTTAAATTCCTATTCACAATTCAATGCTCTTTAATGGATCACACTTGACTTACAGGGAAGCTATCTCCAATAAGTAGAACTATAGAGTCAGCTTTCTTGTAATGTATTTACAGTCCGTTGCAAAAGTATTCATACCACTTGATCTGTTCCTCCTTTTTAAACTTACAGCCACAAACATAAATGTATTTTATTGATATTTTATGTGATGGAGCAATGCAAAATAGAAAGCATTTCTAAAGTGTAAAGAAGATGATACGTACTTTTCCAAACTTTTGCAAATTAAAAAGCTGAAAAATGTGGCGTACATATGTATTAAGCTCACTGTACTTTGATAATTCTAAATAAATTCCAGTGTGACTGATTGCTTTTAGAAGTCACCTAATTAGTGAATAGAGTACATCTATAAGTAATTTATTCTTAGTATAATTACAGCTGTTTTGTAAAGGCCTCAGAGCTTTGTTAGAAAACATTAGTGTACAAATAGCATCATGAAAACCAAGAAACACACCAGACAGCTCAGGGATAAGATTGTGGGACAGGATATTGCAGGGTTAGGTTTTTTTTAAAAAAAATAAATAAATAGCCCAAGCTCTGAACATTTCATGGAGCACTGTTTAAACATCATCCATAAATGAAAGGAGCATGGCACAACTACTAACCTACCAAGACTTGGCCGTCCATCTAAAGTGATCACCCAGACAAGGAGAGCATTTAAAAAGCAGCGTAGAGGCCCAGCGTCACTCTGGAGAAGATGCAGAGATCCACAGCTCAGTGGGAGAGTGTGCCCATAAGACATCTATTAGTCATGTACTCCACAGACCTGGCCTTTATGGAAAAGTGGCAAGAACAAAGCCATTTTTGAAAGCAAGTGTCACGGTTGCTGGTAGTGGATCCGCTGGACCACCGCAAGCGATGGGGTAAGCCGTACCAGGGAGCGGAGTCTAAGTAGAACCCGGTTTTTAACAGAGCCCGCCGCAAAGTGGGATGAACTTGCTGCGGCGGGAAACTACCAGGTCGCTTCCACTGGCGTGACTTGCTTGCGGTGGCGGCCAAGGCAGTGCGTGTTACAAAATCGTGAGACATAGGCGTAGTCGGTGACAGGCAGGAGGTCAGGGCAGGCGGCAGAGGTTCGTGGTCGAGAAACGGGTGCGTAACGGTTCGGTACATGGTAAACAGGACTCAATGCAAGAAACGCTTTCTCTAAAGGCTGTAGGGCACTAAAGATCCAGCGGGGGTGTACCGGAAGGAAGGAACTTATAAAGGGGCAGCGACCAGCCTTATCCAATAATCGGCGCACTGGCCCTTTAAATCTAAGAGAGCCTAAGGCGCGGGGACGCGCGCACCGTCCGGCAGGGACGACGCGGGGACGCGGGAGCATGGTCAGGTAAGGGACGCCGAGCGCAGCAGGGACACGGGCCGCGGCGCTACAGTTCCTGGACGCCGGAGGGGCCGCAGCGGCACGAGTGCGCCCGCAGCCCGAGCGGGGGGCCGCGGACCCACTCGTGACAGCAAGCCATAAAAAGTCCTGTTTGCAGTTTTCCAAAAGCTTTGTAGAGGACGCAGAAATCATGTGGAAGAAGGTGTTCTATTCAGTTGACACCAAAATTTTACTTTTTGGCTTAAAGGGGTTGTCTCACTACAAAAATTAGCTTTCAAAATGTAGAGAACACTAAATGAAGACGTTTTCCAAATATATTGCTTTGTTCATGTTTTTTTGTTGAGGAGCTACAAATGATTTTATCACTTTCTAAGGGCTTTCAGGTTTCTCTAGTTACCGACCTGTTTGCTTGTCCTCCCCTGCTGTTTCTGTTATCTGATATCGGGGCGTGACTTCATTACACAGGTCACTGCACAGAACTGCTGGCAGCCTGAGCTCTTGTGTGTTATCTGATCTTTCAGACAAAAGACACTAATTACTACTGTTTGCTTTAGCTCTGATGCTTCTATGAACCTGCTTTGAACCTGCTATCAGGAGACTGTTTATCTAATCTAGACTAATTAGCAGAAGTCTGAATACATGGAGCTCATATGCTAATTACCCATAGCTTGACCAGGCAGTGACAGGATGCATGATTGAAAGAATGCTGCTGAATCTATGATACAGTAAGATGAGACAACCCTTTTAAATGCCAAATGCTATGTGTGGAGGAAAGCCAACACTGCATATCACCCTGAACACACTATCCCCACTGAGAAGCATGGTGGGGACAGAATCATGCTGTGTGGAGGCTTTGCTCAGCAGGGACTGGAAAGATGGTCAGAACTGATGGGAAGATCAATGAATGAAAACTTGTTAAAGGCTGCAAAAGACTTGAGATTGGGGCATAGGTTCACCTTCCAGTAGGACAGCAACACTAAACATACAACCAAAGCTACAATGGTATAGTTTAAATCAAAGCACATTCATGTGTTAAGAAGGCCCAGTCACAGTTCAGACCTAAATCTCATTGAGAACCTGTGGCAAGACTTGAAAATTGCTGTTCACAAATGCTTGCCAACCAATGTGACTGCAAAGAAGAATGGGAACAAATTCCAGCTTCTAGATGTGCAAAGCTGATAGAGAGATACCCTCCAACAGACTTGCGGCTGCCATTGCAGTTAAAAGTGGTCCTACAAAGTATTGACTCTGAGGGGCTGAATACCTATGTACCCCACAATTTTAAATTTTTTTAATTTGCAAAAATTTGGAAAAGCAGATATTATTTTCTTTACATTTCACAAATACTTGCTACTTTGTGTTGCTCTATCACATAAAATATCTTTAAAATACATTTTAATGTATGTCTGTAATATTTAAAAATGAGAAACAGTTCAAGGGGTATGAATACTTTTGAAACCCAGTGTAGCTACTTAGCCTACCCTAGAGCACTATGGAGCATAGAAACATGGTCCATGGTCCCTGTGTCTAGCTTTGGAAAAACAAATTTCAACCACAAATCTACTAGGAAACGGGACATATTTACAATAACCTGTAGAACCCATTTAAAGCATATTTATATAACACAATATAACTCTTTTATGATAGATGATAGGTGCAGAGCAATATTTTAGCACACGCATGGAACTAAATCCCTTGTCTCTTGGTAATGCTCCCTTTCCCCATCATAATATGACTGATTTCAGTTGCATTAATTAGTTGATTCCATAAGCTTCATCTATACATTACTGCTCAGCTTTCCTAAGCCCCTCTATAGCTTGATCACCAAAGAAGGGGCATAAAAGAAACTATTTTCCAGCTGTTTTATCATTAATTTACTCATAATGAGATTTTATTTTAATCACTGTAGAAGCAGAGACTTTTAATTAGCTGAAATCACAGCACTGAATCAAGAAATACTATAATGGAAGACAAAAAAACCACAGCATGAGTCACATAAAGATAGTGCACATGTGGAATTTGAAGAATCTCGATTTCAGCTCTGTACCGTTCTGATGAACATTTTCCAGAAGGATTTTCACACTTTAGCCTTTTATAATTTTCACACTTGTCAAAACCTTGGTAGTGTTCCATTTGTTAAATTATCATAGTTTTCAGATGGGACCCTTTGACTTGCTATGTGTTAGACTGCTTGTCTGGGCAACAAAATGAGCCTACTACATTTGGAGTGAATCGAAAATGATAAATAGGAAATGGGAGATTTACATTGTATTAAATTAGATTTTAATTCTATTTTTAATTGGGCTTTAAAAGTGTTTATGCAAGTTTTTCAACCTGTTATAATAAGTCTATAATAGACCACAGAAGCTAGTATTGCCATGAGAGTATAATTTTGCTTGGGCTCTCTGTTCTTTCCTAGACATAGCTGGGAAATTCTCTTAGGTTATAGAACCCACTTGTAAGTGAGCGGCATGGAGAAATTATAACATACTGTATCATGTCAAATCCACAATGATGTAATTAGATGACATCCTTTGGGGAGCAGATGGTATCTGCAGGTATATTTAATGCACCACAGTCCAGAAGCCTTAAGGCCTGCCACCTTACATTTTGATTTCTACATCGGCTAATGCCAAAGTAATTATCATGTCTGGTTGATCTAGTCCACACTATTGTGACAACTATTCACTCATGAAATCTTTGCAATTTTCATCAACTATTGCCTTACGCAAATAGAAGGAGCTGCCAATATTCCCCAACTACTATGACCTCAGGCAGTGTTTTTCTATACAGTACCAGGGGGACTGAAGTTGACATAGTTGGGAAGTTATATATTTTTTATTTGTGACACAGAATGCATTGTATGTACATAAGAAAACCAGAAAGTTAAAAAAAAAAGAAAAGCACACAAAAAAGGACACAGGAGGCAAGCAACATAGGACACCCTAGGTATACTTAACGTATAGTCTCTTATTAAGGCCCGGCGTGGTCTAACAAGCTCTTGTGTCTGACACATAAAGTGTGTACGTTTGAAATATATATATATTTATTTTTTTCCATATGCCAAACGTAAACACTTTATATATCAGACACAAAAGCTTGGTAGACCACGCCAGGCCTTAGTAAGAGACTACAAGATAAGTACAAGCAGTCCGCGGGTTACTAACGGGATAGGGACTGTAGGTTTGGTCTTAAAGGGGTTGTATCATTTCATTAAATGGCCTTCAGAATAATGGGATAGTGAAAACAAGCAACTTTACTATTGGATGTCATTTGCAAAGCTGTCTTGTTTTCACAGTATTCCTTATCTTGGTTTTGTGTAAACAAACTTCTCCAGTGCCGGTCGGATGGTCGGATCCCACCTCCTTGCATTTCATTAGCTGAGGGCTCTAATAATTTATGTTCTGTTCGGTCCCCTGGATGGCTGTATTCACGGAGCTTGCATTCCTGCCTCTCACTCAGAATTAGGGGCCGACAACAATTTCACTCTATACAGCTAGCTGCCTCCTTATTGACACTGAAGCTGTCTCTATAATCAGAAAACAGTAGAATTGTGCCACGGTGCCTTAATGCTCATGCGTGTAAGGGGCCGACAAAAATGTCACTCTATACAGCTAACTGCTCCTCATTGACACTGCAGCTACTGAAAACAGAAAACAGCAGAATTGTGCTTCGGTGCCTTATGTAGACATGAAGGGAGAGGGATCTGTGCTCTGGATGGATTCAACTGTAGCAAACCTCCAGCTGTGAGAGATCAGTGCTGAGTTCATAGAAGACTGTTTAGACTGAATGCAGGCCTGTGGTATGTAAACATGTCTTACAAAAAATAAGCCTGCATAGGGAGAGGACAGTGATATGTGGAGGGGGGGGGACACACTGGAGACAGCATGAACAGTGAAGAGGGGATGATGTCATCCCCTTCAGTTAAGAAACACCCAGCTGGGAAGGGAAGAAACGCCCCTGGATTTCAGGAAGTGAGAGCATCAAGCTTCAAGAGAACAGCTGAACTAATAAAGTGATACATCTCCTTTAAGTTTAATTTGTATCTAAGTCAGAACAGGTATATTTATTAAATGTAACAACATCATAAAAGGTTTTTTTTTTCATTTTTGATAGTGCAGGGAAGGGTTTTTACATTTGTTTTGCTGTCTGTGCCCCTGATAAGAAGATTTCACCTCATTTTAACCTCATGTGATACAGTGGCCACTGTAGCACATAGCAGCTACTATCTGCTATGGAACATGGAATTACAATTGCCAGCATGCCCCATAAGCCTCCGTTTGTAACTAGGGGACAGATGTAAGTCGGAACGGTGTAAGTCGGGGACTGCCTGTATATATACACTGTAGTATACCGTAAGCAATTATATAATGGTGCAAATAGCATATCATTATAAGTTAAAAAACAAAAGGGAAATATAAGGTGCTTACTGGCAACTATCTAGAGATATCAGATGTGGCCAGCTGTCAGTGAGAATATCCCTAATTAGAATATCCCTCATTGGTTCTGCTGAGAGGCCAGAATAGAATACATGGTGGTTGGCACAAATAATACATTTTAGGGTCAACAGTAGAAGAACTAAAGTTCTAAAAAATTGATGAAGTAGGAAAATGTACAGCACCACTGGTTAGTACGGCATATGGGCTAATGGACTCTGCTTGTAACATGTAAGGTAGTTGGCCTAGCCTATAGAAAAGCTACCTGTTTTCAAAGTAATGCTATTCTATGCAACGTAATCATCTTTCATCTCCATAGATTTAATGCATTTATCAAAAAGTTTATAATCCTTAAAAAAAAAATGATATCCTGCAATCTACGACTCCACATCATTAATTTTTGTCTTTTCAATGATTTCTTTCGGTTTGGAAACAGATAATCAGATGGGACCAAATCATTAGAATGTGGATATGATTGACAATTTCTAAGATGATTTCTCAAGGTTTTTAAAGGGAAAATGAGACTTGTGGGTTGACATATTATCCTGCATGCACAAAATGTTACAAGATAAAAATAAAGCAGGTAAAGGGGCATATAAAAATATTTGAGATGCATACATATTTTTACCAGTGTTTTTCAACACTGAATAAACTGTCCATAAAATTGGGTTTACATGTTGCATTTTTTAATGTTATAAAAACACATGCATGTATTATTAAACTTAAATTTCACCCGTGTCCCAGATTTAACTACTGAAACATGCTGAAATACACCTGTTTGTTTTTTTTACAGTTTTCTTTTGCATTTTTGAAGTTTTCTTTGAAGGCATGCATTTACTACACAGATTATTAATGCAGTTAAGAAACGCAACAACAATAATAAAAAAATAAAAAAGCGCCATTTGAACCCAATCTTACACGGTCAGATCTGCATGTGTTTTTGGTGCTGAAGAGTGGTTTTGCTGCTTATGTGCTACATGCATTAAAGTAAAATGGTATTTGCTAAGGTCTAATCACGTACAATTATATTATGTACATTATTTGACCACTGTCTTTATGCAGCTATGTTTTTATTTCTACATTTTACTTTCTGTTGATAACATATTGCAAGATATATTACTTCCTCTTGCTTCACAGCCAGACAAGCAGATTCATTGTAGCAGGAAATATTATTTACTAAAAATTCTGAAGACCTTCCGCTTGATTTTCAGTACGACTCAAATTCTCCACCTATACATATGATTTAATAATTCACAGGTCCACATAATTCTGGTGAATGGTATCACTTTATTTCTAGGATACAATACTGAAAGTCTTATTACAGCGTACACTTTTCATTATTTATACATTTCAGACCAGCTATTCAGACTTTCCTAAATGTCAGTGCCCATGGCATTTCCTGAGACTGCTGTCAAACATAGTGTCAGCTCCGTGATTCTTGATTCCACTGACGCTCTCGTATGCACATGAAAAGGAACGGTTGTGGGAGGGCTAGAGATTTTGCTGAATATTCTAGTATATGGCAGCTGTCAGGATAATATTGGCTTAGTATTAAATTGCCTTTGGCATTACAATATTTTTGAGTTATACCCTGTTTTTCGTTGCAGACACATACATTTTGTTTGCAATACAATAACAGACATAAATGGCTGCTGACAAAGACATTAAATTCCCTGAATTTAGATAATGTACAGGTAAGGCACAACTTGTCGGTAGTTAGGAACCAAAATAAAACTAAGCTAAACTTCTCAGAGCTGCACATAGGTTTTTCTCAGCAACAAAGATTATATTCCTTCCGAGAGGCTATAAATTCTCAGCAA
This sequence comes from Phyllomedusa bahiana, assembly GCA_025379985.1. Lineage (NCBI taxonomy): Eukaryota > Metazoa > Chordata > Amphibia > Anura > Hylidae > Phyllomedusa > Phyllomedusa bahiana. The sequence continues at coordinate 8,004 of JAODAL010046451.1, read as the reverse complement.
AGGAGACACAATATTTTGTCTCTCATGTAAGTGAACAAGTATCTCTTTGTTCCCCCTGGATTAACTCTTTAGAGTTATTTTTTTTTAATCCTTCAACTATTTTATTTTTCTGTCAACAAAGCCATATAAGGGCTTGTCTTTTGCAGGATGTTTAATGGTACAATTTAATGCACCATATAATATACCAGGAAGCTAAGAAAAAAACTATTTGTGGGTTATAAGCAGAAAAAAACACAATCTGGCAATTTTTTTGGGTGGTGGAGAGGTTTTTACGGAGTTATATGTATATATTTGTCCATTGGAAGACCCATTTCCACCCAAGCTTGAACTTCCTGGCTGATGTCAAAATAGATGGCATCATGAGGAAAGAAGATTATGTGGCAATACTGAAGCAACATTTCAAGACATCAGCCAGGAAGTTAAGGCTTGGGCGGAAATGGGTCTTCCAATTGGACAATGAAGCATACTGCCAAACTGGTTACAAAGTGGCTTAAGGAGAACCAAGTCAATGTTTTGGAGTGGCCATCACAAAGCCCTGATCTCAATCCTATTGAAAATTTATGGGCAAACCTGAAAAGTCAGATGGGAGCAAGGTGACCTACAGACATAGCTCAATTACACCATTTCTGTCAGGAGGAATGGGCCAAAATTCCTACCAACCTATAGTGAGAAGCTTGTGCAAGGATCCAAAACGTTTTACCCAAGTCATACAGTTTAAGTGCAATGCTACCAAATACTAATGAAATGTATGTAAACTTTTGACTTTGCAGAAAGTAATAAAAATACCTTAAAAATTCTCTCTCTCATTATTCTGGCATTTGTCAAATATGAATAATTTTGGTAATCCCAACTGACCGAAAACGGGTAAGGTTTATTCTGATTTCATGTCAGATAGTGAGAAAAACATGCGTATGTGTCTTTTTATATAGTGTATGTAAACTAACTTCAGGTATATAGATATATAATTCTTTTTTCTGAATACATTTTGCAATATTTTATTTTAACTTTTTATATTTTTTGAAATTTTAAAAACATTTATTTTATATTTTTACATAGATTTTCAGTTCCCCTACAAGACTTGAACATGCATTCGCTATATCACTTGTACGGTTGTACTTTTGTACTGCAATACATAGTAATTTTATTAATCTCCTATTACACTCTGATGACAGCTGGCACCCAATGCCTATGAAACGGGCTCAGCATGCTCGCACTGGTACATCCTGGTGTGCCAAGGAGGAAAACCGTATGTTCCAGATTTGATCTTATCTTTCTTTTTATCATCAGTTTTGTAAAGTCACTCCAAAAATCTCCACAGCAACTCACTCATGAGGTACACACAGCCTTTGAATTTGCCACTTTCAGATGGATGAAGTCCTGCAGTGGAGCTGGCTCTGCTAACACAGACTATTGATTCTACTAAAGGTTCTGACCACAGAGAACAAAGATGCTGCCCACCCATTTTTTTAAATTACTTTTATTCCTTTCCATTTTCCCGTTATTATTTATTTAATTAGTAGTCCTGCTTATTTACTGAACATATAGAGGAGGATCTGATTCTAAGCAATATACAATAGTGTCCATCATGGAAATGTATACGTATAAATGTTTTACCAGCTGTAGAAACAACTAAACATTATACAACAACCCCATGAAATAATCTCAGCATAGTGTTACATAGTCCGGACTCTCTAAAGAGCTGAGTATAACACATCTTCGCTCTCGGGGTGTTGTGGAGGATCATATAGCAGAGCAGAGTGTGCATGTGGAGTAGCTGAGTGAAGTGTGTGTGAAGTAGTTGTTCAGTGTATTTGGAGTAGATGAGGATTAGCAGATGACTTACTAATTGTACACAATCTGTGAGCACCTGTCATAGATCTCAGGAAGGAGCATACGACACAGTGACCCAAATGTATGAAAGTTTCTGTGCCAGTTTTCTGGCGTAGGTCAGGACAGAAATTATGGTGTGCGCCATATCCAACATATTCCTGAAGCATTTGCGCCAAAAAGAATGTGTCTGTTCGACCCTTTTGTCTATGCCACTCTTCAAGGGGCATCTATGCCAATTCCGTCGATTCGACACATTTATGTAGCTGTCATGCCAAAAAATGTAATAGTTGATGCATTGTTATTCAAGCCATTTTCAAATTGATGAGGGCTAAGACACTTTTTTTGCGCACAGTTTGTCTTATGATGTGAAATATTTATAAAGTGCTGTGAGAGACTTTCCAACATAAGTATCAAGTCTATTTTGGTGCAGCACTATCTAAGACACTTTCCACAAGGACACTATTCATACATGTGGGCTATTGTATCAAGGGGAAAACTAAAGAGAGCTGAGACCCTAAACTCTAGTTATCTGCTACTATGTCTACATGTACTATTACCAAAAAGAGTCCCCTGCTAATATAGCATCTAGAGTGGAGTGCTGTAAATGCCCGGTCACCTCCATTCATTGTGGCCGCACCGTACTGACATCTGTCCTGGACCGACAGAATTATAATAATCTTTATTTATATAGCACCAACATATTCCCCAGCACCGACAAACCAAACATTACATAGTATTTAAGCTATTATTATATCACAGATCAAACAAGATCAAGCATGGCTTGCAATCTACTTGGAATATTGTTGAGACAAAAGATGAGAAGCAGACTCGGACCGGCCCATAGGGGAGAAGGGATAACCCGTAGTGGGCACTTTGGCATGCTGGACTCCTGGGTATGGCAAACCTAGGGCTGCTTTTCTGGGGAAATGGAAGATAGAGAGGCAGAAGGTAAGACTAAGGGGGACATGTTTTCACCGATTTTCTGGCGTATAATGCGCCTCTCTGTGTTGGCTCCGCTGTCGGAGGCATCTCCCCTTTGTGTTAGGCGCATTAGGCGAAAGCTTCGCCAAGTTCTAATGCGCCTAAAATAAAGGGGCGTGCTGTGGGCGTTCTGGGGCGGGATGCACCATGTTCGAAAACAACGACGCATGTATGAATGCGGGTCGGCAAAGTGAGGCACATTAAAGCTCCGACAGGCAGACCTATTTCAATGTGGTCTGTCTGCCAGAGGCGTCGAAGTTTGCCCTGCATGTATGAGCACACGAAAAAAAAACGTGAAAACAGGCGCTTAAGTCCCCTTAAGTGTGAAAGAGTCCTGTACAGCATGTGCAGTCACCTACAGTAACTGCAAGGTGGGTCCCAAGAATGAACTCCACTGTGGGACCCAAAAATCAACTCCATTGGTTGGCTCTAGGCATCGCAGTCCCACAGTAGTGAGAAGAACTTAGTTTGCACAATGATCCAACCATCTTCCATATAGAGTAGTACACATAAAAGTGGGTGAACCAGCCAGCCAGACTGTACATCTTTCTACAGATAAGTGCATATGAGTCCCTGGTTGCATAGATTGTTAGGAATGTGTGTGACTGAAGGAAGTGGTTACACTTAGGGATCTTGGTAGTTCTGTCTAAGAAGATATATTTTAGTTTACACTTAAAACAATGGGCGACATGTATGAACGGGCTTTTCGCCTGTTTTCTGGCGTATAATGCGCCTCCCAGTCCGAATCCCACTGTCGGACACGGGGATTCAGTGTTAGGCGCATTGTTCGCCACTTTCAGCTGCGCCCCGCATGAAGGGGAGGGCAGTGGGCGCGGTGTGGGCGCGGTGTAGGCTTTCCGGGGCGGGACGAGGCGCGCACGAAAACTCGGCAAAGCGAGGCGCAGTGCAGCGCTCGGCAGCTCCGACAGGCAGACCAGGTTTTTTTTGGTCTAAATTCTCCGACAGAGGCAAAGTGAAGCAGGATCGGAACATGCGAGGAAGCGGATCGAAGATTGCGACAGAAATCTCGGCGCTCCGCTCCGTGCAGCAGGAGTATGATTCCGAAAAAATCGCCTTTATAAAGGCGGAAAACAGTGTCAGAAAGAGCTGAACGTAAAAAATAAACATAATAAAAAAAAAAACACTTTCCGATGTGTATATAAAATGAATAATAATATGGGGGTTAACGAAAAATAAATATTAAATCAATAAAATCATGTTTATTTCTTTATTTTCGTTAGCCAAGGATCAATAGTATGGGTGCAACGAAAATAAAGAAATAAACATGATTTTATTGATTTAATATTTTTTTTTTCGTTACCTCCATATTATCATTCGTTTTATATACACATCGGACAACTTCTGTCGTGTTATAATTTGTTTTCGGCCGTGTACAGTTTTATTTCAGATTGCATTAGAAAACCCATAGGAGCGTCGCTCGCTCTCCCATTGGTCCAAATAACGGCGCCTCTTTTAACTTAGCCAACCACAGAGCGCGCTCAGAATTTCTTTTCCCCATAGAACTCTATGAGAAAGTAGCTCGCGCTCTGATTGGCTAAGCTGGACGAGCCCCCGCCGCTTCAACCAATCAGCTCGTTTCTGCATTTTTACTGTATTTTGAACTGTCCCGTCTTTGAATATGATTGGTCAATTTTTCTCCATAGGATATAATGGGACATTGTCGCTCCTATTCTGATTGGTCAATTCTCCTCCATAGGTTATAATGGGACATTGTCGCTCCTATTCTGATTGGACAATTCTCCTCCATAGGTTAGAATGGGACATTGGCGCTCCTATTCTGATTGGCTGGTTTATTCTGACCAATGAGAATAGCTTAAACAATTTGAATTACTGTATTTCCCGGCGATTCTCTCTATTGCAATCCCTATGTAGCGCCGGTCTCGGCGACAAACGCGTTGTTTGGGTTTTTAACTGCTTTATTTGTAAAGAAGGGTTCTGCTCTTTATCTGATAACGTTTTACACTTAAAAAAATTGATTTTTTTATTAATACTTCATGCCGCACGGCGCTGAGAGCCGAGATTTCAGAGCGCCCATCTCTCCATAGACTATAATGGGAGAAGTAGCTCGCGCTCTGATTGGCTGGGATAGACAAGCCACTGCTAGCTCAGCCAATCAGCTCTTTTCTGTCTTTTTACTGTATTTTGAACTGTCCCGCCTTTGATTTTGATTGGTCCAAACTTCTCCATAGGATATAATGGTGACTTTGTCGCTCCTATTCTGATTGGTTAATACTCCTTCATAGGTTAGAATGTGGCCACTGTCGCTCCTATTCTGATTGGTCCAAACTTCTCCTTAGGATATAATGGGTCTTTGTCGCTCCTATTCTGATTGGCAGGCTTCTGCCGACCAATGAGAATAGCATAAAAATTTGAATTACTGTATTTCCCGGCGATTCTCTTTATTGCAATTCCCTATGTAGCGCCGGTCTCGGCGACAAACGCGTTGTTCGGGTTTTTTAACTGCTTTATTTGTAAAGAAGGGTTCTGCTCTTTAGCTGATAATGTTTTACATTTAATAAAAATATTTTTTTGATTAATACTTCATGCCGCACGGCATCCAATTAGGATATTGGAAAGTGATATTGGAAAGTGATTTTGTTTTATGTATTTTTTATTTTTTAGGTTTCAGCTCTTTTCCTGAGAATGTTGAACGCCTTTATAAAGGCGATTTTTTATTCATACTCCGCACCGACATCTGGAATGATTTCTCGCCGCTCCAGCCTGTCTCGCATCGGAACAGTTTTTCGGCGCAGCCCCGCACGACGCATAAGTCCCGCACTGCGCCTCGGTCCCCGCACTGTGCCCTACACACACTGGCGAGGCACGGCGGACTTTTCCCCGCATGTATGAGTGCACTACCTCCGGCGCCGAATCCTAGGCGCAGACCCGCACTGCGCCTCGGACCCGCACTGCGCCTAAAACACAGGCGAGGCGCGGCGGACTTTACATTGTATGTATGAGCGCGCCCCGGCCCCGACATAAATCAGGCGCAGATTCCGCCGGAAAACTAGCGGAAAGGTGCGCCACGACCCGGCGGGATTCATACATGTGGCCCAATGAGTGTATTAAGTTAATCTGATTGTATGGAGTAGCACATTCAAGAGAGAGAGGTGGGAGTTGAAGGTTTGATTAATGGAGGAATTTAATCCAGGTTCATCAGCAGAATTTAGAGTATGGGTAGGGTGGTGGACAGAGATGGGAGGGTAATGGGGGACAGTAGGGAGGTGCAGCTCTGTGGAGAGTTTTATGAGTGAGAGTCATTAATTTAAACTGTATTCTGTACTGAATGGGCAGAATACAGTAAACCTTTGGCTGGCCGTAACTGGCACATGGGCATATGTTGTGTAGACCTGGGTAGGAGTGCATTTACACCTGTGTTGTTGACTACGCTATGAGCTTCTGCTACATATTCTGTCACGACTACTGTACAAAATAACACAGCTTGCAGTTTGATGAAAACCTGATGGACCCCGTTAAAGTCAATTAAAGTTAATACACCACTTGGCACCAATGGTGTCCATAATATGTTCTGTGTCTTACGATAAAGGGGAAAAGCAAAAATAACGCAGACGTGAGTATTTCATCAATTTATATTGAAGATACTGTAATTAAATCAAACCAGTTACATAGACAGTCAATACCTGTAAAATTATCTCAAACTTAAAATGTCACACCCAGTGCAATCTATCTGGCAGAAATAACTCGGTAATGCAATGCCGTATGCAGGCACCATATGGCAGCACTTGTAAGGACTATCTATCTATCTATCTATCTATCTATCTATCTATCTATCTGTCTGTCTGTCTGTCTGTCTGTTTTTAAGTATAGCTTTATACCAATAAAATTATATTCCTGGGATTTAAACCACCTATAGCCTCATAGGCTTTAATGAACATATTGCTCTTAAGCAGGACTAATCTGGAGACTTTATGAAAGTGACATAGAATGCCAGATTGCTATATATCATAAAAGAATAATCTGTCTAATCCATAGAGCAGATTATAAAGATGCAGCGCAACACATTCAACACACCAGAACTTTCTTAAAAAAAATTTTTCCTTTTATAAAATATCTGTCAACTCAGCAGTCATCTCACATGATCACAATTTGGTCATATCCCATTTGATTTTTTTATGGTGGTAACGACAAAATAAACATAAAACAACATAAGACGCTATGTACTGTATCTCCAGAGAATTAATCAATTATAGTACTTTTTTCTAGAACCCTGTCCAAAAAGCGAGTCATTTTGGGAGTGCATAGTTTCCCCAGGTGGATCATTTAGTGACCGGGTTTACATGATTTAATAGCTAGCATACAGCCTGGCTTGCTATATGTGCAAAAGCTATTACTAATGATGGAGAAAGTAGACCAGGTAACTGCTGCACTCAGGCAATGGTATTGAAGGAGGCAGAAAAGCTCTTCTGCCACGTAGCATAAAATTGTAGGGGTTTAGGTTTCTTATCGGGGCTCAAGAGCTTCTAATTACATTTCTGCCATGGTAAAATATGTCACAATCATCTTTGGTACAAGATACATCTTTATGATCACAACCTACTTGTACCTGCATAGAAACAAAATAATGGTGTAACGGCAGTGGTAGTGGATCCGCTGGGCCACCGCAAGTGATGGTGGAAGCCCACGCCAGGAACGAATCTAAGTAGAACCCGGTTTTCACCAGAGCCCGCCGCAAAGCGGGATGGACTTGCTGCGGCGGAGAACTACCAGGTCGTTTCCACTGGCGGGACTTGCTTGCGGTGGTAGCCAAGGATAAGCGTGGTACAGAATCGCGAGGCTGAGGCGTAGTCAGGGACAGGCAATAGGTCAGGACAGGCGGCAGAGGTTCGTGGTCGGTAAACGGGAGCGAGTCGGACTGGTACAACGGAAAAGGCAAACAAGGAACAAGACGCTTTCTCTAAAGGCTCAGAGACACTAAAGATCAGGGCAGAGGGCTGCCGAGGAGGAGCCATACATAGGGTCAGTGGCCGGCAATCAGCCAATTACCGGCGCACTGGCCCTTTAACAGAGAGGAGACTGGCGCGCGCGCCATAGGGAACGGGAACGCGCCCGACGGCCGTGATGAGCGCGCCTGGGGTCAGGAGCGGGGCCGGGTAAGTTATTATACGCCGCGGGACGAGCGCGCCCACGGACCGGCCACGGACCCTGCCGCCC
>JAODAL010046450.1:0-30905 GCA_025379985.1 Phyllomedusa bahiana | reverse complement strand
CAGATAGGATTTTAAATGTATATGCAGCTGCAGTGGACGCACACTGGATTTCGATCCAATACCAAAAACTCAGAAATAGAACGTTAAGAGAAGCAGTCTCTGAGACAAGCTGAGACACCCCACAAAAATCGCTGTAGAAAAATCAGTCCTTCAGTAACAATCAGCCGCGGCAGCACCTTCCCTGATCAGTACAGTGAGAGCGATATGAGCTCCAAGCGTCATGCCACTCTGTGGCCTATTCTTGTTTTTGCCACCTCCAGAATGTCATTGTGCCACTGTCTGACCTCATGCTGCTGTGGCTGCCGCCGTCACCTCCACACTCTGTCACTAATGTTGCCTCCTGAGCTCTCAGCTTGTTTTTTTCCATCTTTCTCTGGCATGACTTTATCAGGCAACATTCCCGCTTCAGTTTTTTGGTCAGTTTTGCCCTCTCAAGTGCCCAGGGAATTTTATAGTGAAGCGATTCTAAGAGCGGCGGCAGTCATGTGCGTGTCATACTAAAACACAACATTGTATAAAGACCAAACCAAGCTCCCTCTGCATATTTAAGCATGGCACAACGTTCTACAGCACCCTGCAGGCTCTGTGCAGCCTGGAAATAGCTGTTTTTTAACGTGATTCGTCCCGAAGTAATTCGGAACGAAGTTATTTTTTGCCGATAAATTCGGCGAAGTGAACGAAACGAATTTCGGGAAATTCGCCCATCTCTAGTAATAGTGTAATACTTCTAAACAATACTGTCCTCAAATAATATACCTTTACAAGGAGCAGATATTCCTCACATATTACTGTCATACTGTTAATAAAACAAATCCCACAATACCAAGACCATAAATCCCCCAAACTTCGACTTCGTTCAGAACCGAAGTTTTCCTGAAATTCTAAACGAATTCCACTTCGTTAGAATTAATTCGCCCATCTCTAACTATTACACATAAATTAGTGGTTTTCAAAAAGCAATTTTGTCACTGCTGACTTTTATTTTACAATGTACTGCTGAGGTGATGGACAGTATCTATGTCAAATTTGTGGAAAATTAGGGACCAAAACATAAATTTTATCTGTAAAAATACATGCAGAAGCTCACAATGTGGCGTGAAAAATAATGTGTGAATCCACCCTACTGAGCAAAATGTAACACAGAGGACTCGGGCCCTTGATGTTTTAGAACCATAGTAATGCCCCTGATACAGGGCACTCAGGGAAGAAAACCTGTTAGAGGCTGCAAAAGACTGGAGACTGGGGCGTAGGTTCACCTTCCAACAGGACAACAACCCTAAATATACAGACAAAGCTACAGTGGAATTGAGTAAATCAAATCATTTTCATGTGTTAAAATGGCCCAGTCAAAGTCCAGGCAGGACAGCCTCTCCAGTGCAAACTCGGCAAGTTGCGGCCACACATCAAGTTTGGCTCCCCCGTAGTCCAGTGGATCTTCTACCTGTGGTGGCAGAGTGCTGTCCAAGTAGGCCAACGCCTGCTGGTTCAGAGTCTGCTCCAGGTCCTGCTGCTGCTGCTGAGTACTCTCCTCACTAGGCAGGTGAAGGAAGCTGCTCATTAATGACTCCAGACTTAGGCTGCTGCTGATGGAGCTGCTACTGCTCCTACCCCCCCACCTCCCTACAGCAGCCGTGACAGTAGTACGTGAGCAATGAGGAATCCCCCAGTCAGACCTGCCAGAGGATGAATGATGGCGCACATAGGCAGTGGCCAAATGACTACACAGGATTTCTCTATAGTACGCCAGTTTCTCCTCCCTCTCGCCAGCTGGAAAAAAGGCTCCCATTTTGGACCGGTAGCGAAGGTCCAAGAGGGTTGAGAGCCAGAAGTCATCCCTCTGCCAGATGGTGACTCTTCTGCAGTCACTAGCCAGGCAAATCAGCATGCTGCGAGCCATCTGCGCAAGTGACTCTGAGGGACTCTCTGCCTCCATCTCCACTGTATACTGCACGGTGTGTCTGGGTCATCTGCCTCGTCTTCCTCATCTCCCTGTACTTTAGTCCAAATTACCACACAATCAAGAAGTTAAATTAAGCCTTGTGTATGAAATATCGTACAGAAAAACCAGATGTAAATTAGGCGTATAGAGGACCAAAAAATACAGACACCCTGTACTTTAGTCCAAATTACCGCACAATCAAGAAGTTAAATTAAGCCTTGTATATGAAATACCCTACAGAAAAATCATATGTAAATTAGGCGTATATGGGACAAAATAGTGCAGCAGCAGCAAGATGCTTATGACAGGACACACAGTGGATTTAAGATGGCGTCCGTATTTATAGGGCTGTGAGGTCACAGAAGCCCGCCGGTCGCTGATTGGCTTCATCTCTGCACATGTCATTGAGGGTGTTTCTTTCTTCCTCCCAGAGTTCTCTGCCCCATGTAACGCCTTGTGCTCGTAGCCATTTTACCAATAAAAAATATGCTTCGTTCCCGCAAATCACCCTAAACTTCGGCTTTGTGCAGAACCGAAGTTTTCCTGAAATTCAAAACGAATTCCACTTCGTTAGAATCAATTCGCCCATCTCTATTGAAAATCCTACTGAAATCTGTCGTCCTAAATATTTAAATTATAAAATAAGTTTAAAACAATTACTTTATAATCATAACAAAGAACACTGGTTTCTGTTTATCAAAAAACATCTAGAGTTGAAACCAGAAGTTTACATACACTATAAAAAGACACATATGCAGGTTTTTCTCACTATCTGGCATGAAATCAGAATAAACCTGACCTGTTTTAGGTCAATTAGGATTACTAAACTTATTTATATTTGCCAAATGCCAGAATAATGAGAGAGAGAGAATTTTTAAGGCATTTTTATTACTTTCTGCAAAGTCAAGTGTTTACATACCTTTCATTAGTATTTGGTAGCATTGCCCTTAAACTGTATGACTTAGGTTAACCATTTTGGATATCCTTCCACAAGCTTCTCACAATAGTTGGTAGGAATTTTGGCCCATTTCTCCTGACAGAACTGGTGTAAGTGGTGTAACTGAGCCATGTTTGTAGGTCATCTTGTTCTCATCTGAATTTCAGCTTTGCCCATAAATCCAATAGGATTGAGATCAGGGCTTTATGATGGCCACTCTAAAACATTGACTTGATTATCCTGAAGCCACTTTGTAATCAGTTTGGCAGTATGCTTTGTCCATTTGGAAGACCCATTTCCGTCCAAGCTTTAACTTCCTGGCTGAAGTTTTGAGATGTTGCTTCAGTATTGCAATATAATCTTTTTTACTCATGATGCCATCTATTTTATGAAATGTACCAGTCCCTCCTGCAGCAAAACAACCCAACAACATGATGTTGCCACTCCCATATTTCACAGTTGGGATGGCGTTTTTAGGCTTCCAAGCTTCTCCCTTTTATCTCCAAATGTAACGATGATCATTATAGCCAAACAGTTAAATTTTAGTTTTGTCAGACCACAGGACATGTCTCCAAAATGTAGTCTTTGTTCCTGTGTGCATTTGCAAACATTAATCTAGCTTTTCTATGTTTCTTTTAGAGGAATGGCTTATACTTGTGTATAATTGTTTGTACAGATGAAAGAGGTACCGTCAGGTATTAGGAAATTGTACCCAAGGATGATCCAGACTTGTGCAAGACCACAATTCGCTTCCTGATATCTTGGCTGATTTCTTTAGACTTTCCCATGATGTTACGCACAGAAGCAGTATGTTTCTAGTGTGAATTTAAAATAAAGCCACATAAAAAAATAAAGCCCAGGCCCTGACGGTATACACCCACGTGTCCTAAGGGAGTTAAGTGATGTCATAGATAGGCCCCTATTCTTAATATTTATGGACTGTCTAATAACGGGGTATGTCCCAAAGGATTGGCGCATAGCAAATGTGGTGCCAATATTCAAAAAGGGGTCAAAAAGTGATCCAGGAAACTATAGGCCGGTAAGTTTAACCTCTGTTGTAGGTAAAATGTTTGAAGGTTTTCTCAGAGATGATATCCTAGAGTATCTCACTGAAAATAAATGTATAACCCCATTCCAGCATGGGTTTATGAAGGATCGGTCCTGTCAGACTAATCTCATCAGCTTCTATGAGGAAGTCAGTGCTAGACTGGATCGGGGTGAGGCACTGGATGTCATATATCTAGATTTTTCTAAAGCATTTGATACGGTGCCATAAAGGTTGGTAAATAAAATGAGAATGCTTGGATGGGGAAAATGTGTGCAAATGGGTAGGCAACTGGCTCACTGATAGAAAACAAAGGGTAGTAATTAACGGTACATACTCAGACTGGATCGCTGTTACTAGTGGGGTACCACAAGGGTCAGTATTGGGCCCTATCCTCTTTAACATTTTCATTAATGATCTTACACATGGATTACACAGTAGAATATCGATCTTTGCAGATGATACAAAGCTCTGTAACGTAATCAACACAATAGAGGATAATGTGTTATTACAAAGGATCTGGATAAGTTGAGGCCTGGGCAGGGATATGGCAGATGATGTTTAATACAGATTAATGCAAGTTTATGCACTTGGGGAGGAAAAATCCATTACATGTTTACATTTTAAATGAAAAAAACACTTGGTAAAAGTGACATGGAGAAGGACTTGGGAATCCTAGTGGACAGTAAACTTAAATGTAGCGGCCAGTATCAGGCAGCAGCTGCCAAGGCTAATAGGATCATGGGGTGTATTAAAAGGGGCATAGATGCACATGATAAGAACATTATTCTCCCATTATACAAGTCACTGGTTAGACCACACATGGAATATTGTGTACAGTTTTGGGCACCAGTGCACAGGAAAGACATTGTAGAGCTTGAACAGGTACAAAGGCGGGCAACAAAAATAATAAAATGACTTGGTGGACTACAGTACCCAGAAAGATTAGCAAGATTAGGGTTATTTAGTTTAGAGAAAAGACGGCTTCGGGGGGACATAAAAAATATGTTTAAATACATCAAAGGTCAATATAGAGATCTCTCCCAAGATTTATTTATACCCAGGGCTGTATATAGAACAAGGGGGAATCCTCTACGTCTTGAGGAACGAAAGTTTCTACATAAACATAGAAAGGGATTCTTTACTGTAAGAGCAGTGAGACTGTGGAATTCTCTGCCAGAGGGACTTGTCATGGTGAATTCAATAATGGTTTAGATGCATTTCTGGAGCGTAATAATATAACAAGTTATAGTGTCTAGGATTCAGGAAACGGGTCATTGATCCAGGGATTTTTCTGATTGCCAGATTAGAGTCGGGAAGGAATTTTTCCCTTAAAATGAGGACAAATTGGCTTTAAACCTCATTGGTGGTTTTTGCCTTCATCTGGATCAAAAACCTTAGCACAGCAGGATGACTGGTTGGACGTCTTGTCTTTTTTACGGCCTTACAAACTATGAAACTATGAAAACTATGTCTTATTTACTCAGGTGTATCCAATAACATCTTATCAGCAGATTCCAAAGACATGACATCATCATATGGGCTGTCCAAATTTTTTAATAGCGTTATAATCCTAGTGTAACTTTTGACTTTGTCAAGAAAGGTAATGCAATTGCCTTAAATAAATCTCTCTCATTATTTTGGCATTTGGCAAATATAAATAATTTGGGTAATACTAATTGATCTAAAACGGGTACAGAGAAGTTTGGACTCCAAAATCAAATAATTAATACATGTAAGTAGATAATTTTGACGCAGGAATTGTGTTGAGGCGTTATGATCGACAAAGTTGTAATCGGCACGGTTTTTATGTTGATCGGATTTTATAGATCACGCGATAAATTTAGGTAAAATCTGTGCATTTTTTAATCTATTAATAATTGCGCCATTTCAGCGCTTCCTGTCATTTTGGCGGGCCAGCAAATCAGCTTAGAGAATAGAGCCAGGGTGTGTGTGTGTGCTGTCGTCGATGACTGGGATGTGTATTGGTTGCGATTGGCTGGAAAAATCACATGACTCGTTTTCCATAAGAATAGCCTTCCTGTTCAAGATCAGTGTGTGTGTTCAGTGTCTCATTGGAGTAGGAGTGCTCTCGGTTCTCGTGTCCATACAGATCAGCAACACAGCTCAGCAACAGAACTCAGCGAAAATTGTTTCTATTTGTTCAACAACAGACAGCTATGCTTGTAGCTGTGTACATTAGAACTTAGTAGATTAGAGAATTTGCAGATTTTGGTAGTTAGGTGAGAATTTTTAAAGAAGCATCTAGCCCTGTAAAGTCACAAGGGGGAGCGCAGGGGGGGTGGGGGGTGGGGGCACGGGCGAACACAGACAAGCTCTTTAAAGGATACTGGATATTGTGCAGCCAAGACTTTGTTTAGACATTGCATTGCAATGGCTTTTTATTAACCAGTTTCTTTTGAATTTTACTTGTATGTTGGGCAGCCTGAACGTATATTAGGATTACAGAATCTTTTCTAGTAACCTCGCAGGTGTTATTTGTTAGGTGCAAAACTCCATTTTATTAACCCGTATACAGTTTTTATTAGTGTTTTTTCACTTTTGCCCTGTCCAGCTTGTTGTTAGAGGCACCCTTACACTTTATATTTGAATACAGCTATTTTGTCATCACCACAGGTATATTTTTAGGTGCTATATACGTTTATTATCCGTATACATTTCAGATAGTGTTTTTTCACTTTGGCGCAGTCAGCTTTGTTGATAGAGGCACTTGCACCTTAATTTGAATACAGCAATTTTTGTCATCACCGCAGGTGTATTTTTAGGTGCAAAAAAATACCGTTTTTTATCCTCTATACATTTCAGATACGTGTTTTTTTCACTTTGGCGCAGTCCAGCTTTGTTTGATAGAGGCAACTTACACTTAAATTTGTATACAGCCAATTTTGTATCACCGAGGGTATTTTTAGGTGCAAAAAAATAACGTTTATTTTCGTATACATTTCAGATACGTGTTTTCAATTTGGCGCTGTCCGCTTTGTTCATAGAGCAACCTTGCGCCTTAAATTGAATACAGCATTTTGTCGTCACCGCAGGAGTATTTTTAGGTGCAAAAAATACCGTTTATTATCCGTTTTATAACATTTCAGATACGGTTTTCACTTGGCGCAGTCTAGCTGTTGTTGATAGAGGCCACTTGCACTTAATTTGTATACAGCAAATTTGTCACACACGCAGGTTGTTTTTTTTAGGTGCAAAAATACCGTTTTTTTCCATATAATTTCAGTACGTGGGTGTTTTTTTTCACTTTTGGCGCAGTTCCAGCTTTGTTGATAGAGGCACCTCTTAAACTTTAATTATTGAATACAGCAATTTTGTTCATCACGCAGGTGTTTTTTTTAGGTGCAAAAAATTATCGTTTATTATCCGTATATTTCAGATACGTGTTGTTTTGACTTTTGCGCCGTCCAGCTTTGTTCTTGAGCCCACCTTGCGCTTAATTTGAATGTACAGCAGCAATTTTTGTCGTCACCGCAGGTGTTTTTTTAGTTGTAAAAAATAACGTTTATTATACGTATTATACATTTCAGATTACGTGTTTTTTCACTTGGCGCAGTCCAGGCTTTGGTGATAGTGGCACATTGCACTTAAATTTGAAATTACAGCAATTTTGTCAATCACCGAGGTGTTATTTTTAGGTGCATAAAATACCGGTTTATTATCCTTTTTACATTTCAGATACGTGTTTTTTTCACTTTGGCGCAGTCGCTTGGTTGATAGAGGCACCTTACACTTAAATTTGATTTACAGCAATTTTGTCATCACCGCAGGTGTATTTTAGGTGCAAAAAAATTAACGTTTATTTTCGAGTTATTTTACATTTCTGATACCGTGTTTTTCACTTTGGCGCTGTCCAGCTTTGTTATAGTGCACCTTGCATTAAATTTGAATACAGCAATTTTGTCGTCACCGCGGTGTATTTTTAGGGCTATTAAAATACTGTTTATTATCTGTATTCATTTCAGATTACGTTGTTGTTTTCACTTTTTGCCAGTCAGCTTTGTTAATGAGAGCACCTTGCACTTAAATTGTATACAGCAATTTTGTCCTCACTGCAGGTGTATTTTTTTGGTGCAAAAAATCAGTTTTATTTCCGTATAAATTTCTGATAGGTGTTTTTTCACTATTGCCAAGTCCAGCTTTGTTGTTACAGGAACCCGTGCACTTATACTTTGAAATATAGCAATTTTTGTCGTTCACCACGCAGGTATATTTTTAGTGCAAAAAATACCGTTTATTATCGTATACATTCTGATACGTGTTTTCACTTTGGCGCATTGCAAGCTTTGTTGGAGAGGCACCTTAACTTAAATTTGGAATACAAGCAATTTTGTCCTCACCGCAGGTGTATTTTTAGGTGCAAAATTACTGTTTTTTTTATCCGTTCTACATTTAGTACGTGTTTTTTTCACTTTGTCGCAGTCCAGCTTTGTTGATAGAGGGCACCTTGCACTTTAAATTTGAATACGAGCAATTTTGTCGTCAACGCAGGTGTATTTTTAGGTGCAAAACAAAAAAAATTCTGTTTATTATTCTGTATAATTTTCAGTACGTGTTTTTTCACTTTTGCCAGTCACAGCATTTTGTTGAAAGAGGCTCTTTGCACTTAAATGAATACTGCAATTTTGTCGTCACTACTGGTGTATTTGTAGGTGCAATATTTCTGTTTATTATCCGTATACATTTAGATACGATGTTTTTTCATCTTGTGCCCTGTCCTGCTTTGTTGGATAGAGACACTTGCACTTAAATTTGAATACAGCAATTTTGTCCTCATACAGGTGTATTTTTAGGTGCAAAAATACGTTTATTCTTCCGTATAACATTTCGATAGGTGTTTTTGCACTGATTGCAAGTTTCCAGCTTTGTTGATAGAGGCACCTTGCAACTTAATTTGAATACATCAATTTTGTAGTCACAGCTGGTGTTTTTTATAGGTGCAAAAAATACCATTTTATTATCCGTATACATTTCAGATACGTTGTTTTTTCACTTTGGACGCAGTCCAGCTTTTGTTGATAGAGGCACCTTGCACTTAAATTGAATACAGCTATTTTTTCGTCACGAGGTGTATTTTGGTGCAAAAATATACGTTTATTATACGTATACATTTATGTTTCGCTGTTTTTTCACTTTGGGCAGCTCCATTTTGTGATAGAGGCCACCTTGCACTTAAATTTGAATACAGCAATTTTGTTGTCACCGACCAGGTGTTATTTTTAGGTGCAAAAAATACAGTTTTTTATACGGTTTATCATTTATGATACGTGTTTTTTCACTTTTATTTGCACAGTCCTGCTTGTTGTAGAGGCACCTTGCAGCTTAAATTTGAATTTACAGAAAGTTTGTTTTATGATTTGAACAGATTTCAGCAATAGCTGTGAGTTGCCGTGTTTTTTAATAGAGACTTTCAAAAATCTTACATACCATCTTCAAATTTTTATCTTTCACTGAACAGGAGCGATATGCAGGTGGTAGCGAGCAAGTGGGGGGTTGACATGGAGGGTAGAGGTTACGAGAGGAAGTTGGACTCTTCCAGTGCTGGGCGATAACACGCCATGCAGCGATCGTCGGTTGCAGGGGACCGTAAGGCATGTCATCGCTGGGTCAGGGCCCTGTGAATCTCAGTAACGAACAGTGTCAGCCAATTGGTCTTCAAGTGGTTAATGCAACTGGAATCCAGCAGTCTTACCTCCTTGTCTCCCAGTCACGGCACAAATGTTGTCATCTGCATCGTCAGCATCGTCCTACGAAGCGAAGGCAGCCCAATTGTCAACTTCATGTTACCCACTCTGTGGATAATCCATTTTCTTGAAGACCTCTTTGATGAACAAAATGCAGAAGTTGGGTCAGAATGGGCATGTAAAAGATCAAGTGGCCAAGAGGATGATTTTGTCTGCTCTGATGCCCCAGTTACTGATGCATCAGAGGAGGAGAGGAAGCCGGTCAATCGCAAAATCCCGGAGCGGTCCGGCAACGCCTTGCAGTTCCCTCTTGCTTGTAGCCCGCAGCTCCGGGACTGCAGAATGTCAGGACGTCGAAGTAACCTGTGTGATGATGGATGATGATTGACGACATCGGATCAACGTTGGTCTTTTCGCAGAATTTGCTTGCGAGCGCCTTCATCTCTGGCGAGGTGGAGTCGATGGGATAGTGTCAGTAAGGGTCGCCTCAAAAAGGGAGAGGGCGGTCGGCAGAAGTCCGCTGATATGATTCCGCAGCACGGTCAGCGGGAATACCCCGCTCCTTGCATTTCGCCGTTTAAAATGGTCCAGGACCTCTCAAGCCTGCGCCTTCTTTTTGAGCATGCCTCTGATTCACCCAGCGATGGTCAATGCCGCCTTTGCCGTGACGCATAAGTAGAGGCAGAAATCTTAGGTGTTTAAAACCACCACCACAACTTGTCTAGTCACATGCCCGCGATGCATAGTTGAAAATGGAGGGCAAAAATTGCCCAAATAAGGCCGCCGCTGCTGGGCTTCCAACCACTATCAAACCTCTGTCTCCTCCTTCTCCTCCGCCACCAACAAGAGACTACAGCTGCCAATGTATCTCAGATCATGGAATCTGGGCTCAGCCTCAGTCAGCTCCACCGTCGCCTGAGGTACAACCAGCTCAACAGGAGCCCCATCCTACCCCTTCTCTTCCGACAGTTGATCGTCCTGCACGCCGTACAGCGGCCAGTCTAGCAGCCAGCCTTCGGTCTTCAGGTTTGGGAGCAGAAGAAAACACTTTAACCAAACATCCCATGCCAATAGCCTGAATGTCGGCTTTGCCAGGCTTTTGGGCATCCTTGGAAATGTTGCGCCTTTCATCTGGTGGACACAGATGGGTTCCAAACGTCATGGCCCTTGCCTGCCCCCAATACCGATGCCGAGAAGCCATTTCTTTGCAGAAAAGCCGGTCCATGCCCGGCAGCCACGTGGTCATCTAAATATTCAAGAGCGTTGTCTCATCTGAGTCCGGTAAGTCCACTGACCACCGACAATATGGACTTGGTAAGCGCACGGCCAAGGACACTATATCTCTGTGACAGCTCCACTGGTGTGTGCGGGTGGATGTCTCTGGTTTGGTAACGGTGGCTTCAGGTGGATAGACTCGGCGGCTCGCTCTTAAAAACGCAGGGAATGTGCAGGGTTCTTTCCCCAGGTCCTTGGTGGCATCAGGGCTAGAGGAACTACGGCCATGTGAAATTAATCAGTAGGTCAGAAGCTAGTGGACGGCTCTCCGCACACGGAGAGTACGTGCGCGGCTGGGGGGGTGGACAAGAAACTGGTGTGCGATATCGTACGAATATGTCTGGACGCCTTAAGATCGGTAGGCTGGAGCACATCATGTCTGTTCACATGTCATGAACCTTGTCGCCCAGAAATTTCTATAGATATACCCGGGTCTGGATGCCTGCTGAGAAAGGCTCGAGGTCTGAGGTTCGCACTGCCGCCTGGTTCGCACCCAGCTTCGTCCCGAATGCTGCATTGCAGCGTCAAGCTCGGGTCTCTTGTCAACCGTCTCATTGTTGAGTGGCAACACTCTGGGAATTCCTCCATCACTTGCTCCGGCGATGTGTGGCAGCAGCGCATGTCATTACGCGAGTTCGGAGTGACACATGGCCTGGACAAGCAGTGGTGCGGACCTCGGGGTGTTGAGCCACCGGAGAGTTTAGTCAGGTGAAAAGGAACTCTGCACCACCTTGCCAGTTTTGAAGAAGCCCCAAAAATGGTCAGTGCGACAATGCCCTTGTCAGCATGAGCATTGTGGTGATCTTTGTTCTGGAAATGATCGTTGGACACTATGAAACATCAGGTCCGCCAAGCGGACGGAGGAGGAGATGGACACCAGATGGCGGACACGGAGCCTTTCTCTCCGTCGAATCCACAAGGCCCGACAGTTTCTCAATTTATCGGGTCTTCATTAGGCAGTGGTTCGCGGTCCCAGGGATAGTGCAAGGCGGGCGCTTCAGCTCTCAGGTGCATAATCCGAGGCAAGTCAGGGCGTGTGTTGAAGCTGGGCCGGAGGAATCGGAGGAGGTGGAGGTTATCCTTGTCAACAGTCGTTTTCGACGGCCCTGCCTTGGAAAGAGGTTGGCGCGAATTTGAGGCGGAGGAGGAAGATGAAGAAGATCAGTTTGCTATGCCACCTCGACCAGAGGTTTTGGAAATCTAGGCTCCATCCTTCACAGGAGTGCTTGGTTGCTCGATTTCCTCCATGATGATACTAGCATTATGGCCATGAAAATGAACTACTAGTTACAGGGTGGCCACCCTCCTGGATCCCGGTACAAAACTAAACTCAGCACTTTCTTCCACCCACCCAAATAGAGAATAAAATGTGGAAATGGAGACCTTGCTGATTGATCAACTGGAGACATCTGTTTGCGTCTGCTTCCATTCTTCTAATGTCTCGGTGGAACAACATCGTGACGTGACAGCTGTTGAGTGCCAAGTAGCCGTAGCGCCAGACAGCAATGCAGCAAAGGTGGCAGAAGCCTAATGGGTGACCTTCTGGCAATCTTTATTTACCACCTCACCAACGCCATGCAATGCAGGCCTCAGTATACAACACAGTGGACAGCTAAGAATCATGGTGCACGACTTTCTGCGTCTCAACACGATGTTTTTGTATGTGTTCGGGACCCCTAAAGACTTCTGGGTTATCCAAAATGGAGAATGGCACGTAGCTCGGCGCGCCTCGCCATAGAGTGTTGTCCTGCCCTAGCAGCAGCGTCATATCTGGAGGCGGACCTTCAGCACAGCTGGGAGAAATTATTTACAACAACGCATCCAAGCTTTCTACAGATAATGTGGATCGATTGACTTTCATCATGATGATATCAGGCATGGATCTATAATGATGTCGTCTGTGGCCCCAATTGCCGAGGTCACCGATTTGTTGCCTGTCTACTTCACATTTCATCTTCAAACAGAAATGGTCCTTGAAAACTTTTTTAAAAATGATCATGGTCTTATCTGCAAATTTTATTATCGTTACTAACAGTTCATTTTGCTGGTTTGCTATGAGGAGACAGTAAAGATCAGCAAGGTTTCATGACAACACCGATAATTCCATCTACTCTCTTTATCTTTAGAAGTTTTTAGCCATGTCATTGGTTTTGAGGTCATTTTTACTGTGAGATACAGCTATAATTATGGTCCTTTGGAACAGAAATGTGGATTCTTAGTGGCATTGCTCCGATCACATTTTTTAATAGTGGATGAGAAGTCATATTTATAATTTTTTTGGGGTCATGTTGCTGTGTGAGATACAGCTCTTTTAAGGGTCTTTGTAACGAAATTTGGCTTATACAGTGGCATTTTTCCCTCCCAATTTTTTACAGTGGCTTAGAAGTCATTTTCAAAATTTTTTGGTCATGCTGCTTTGAAATGCAGCATTACACAGGTCTGATTCTAAAAAAATTTGTTTCTAACAACATTTGTTCTTCCATTTGTCAAAATGTGCTCAAGGGTCATGTTTTGAATTTTTGGGGCATTTTGCTGTGGCTGCAGCTATTATTAGGTCCCCTTTTATAAAAAAAAATGTTGTTTTCTAAGAGACATTTTTCTTTACAATTGTTAAAGTGGGCTCCAAGGGTCTTGTTTTGAAATTTTGGGGGAATGTTGTTGTGAAATGCAGCTTATTACTACAGGTCTATTTGTAAACAAATGTGTTTCGAACAGACATTTGTTCTTCAAAATGTCAAGGTGGCTCAGGACGATGGTGCTGTTCAGAACAGGAATAGGTAGGGACCACTTTAATGGACAATTATTGCAAAATTACTTGTTTTTGCAAGATCTTTAAACATAGCTAGCCAATCCTGTATTGAGAACTAGAGTGTTGTTGTCGCGATTTTTTTCGACAAAGTTGAAATCGGCAAGGTTTTTTGGGTGATCGAAAATTTCCTGATCATGCGATAGTTTAATGTTTAAAATCTGAGCATCTTCTATAAAGATCGCGCTTTTCGGTGCTTCTGTAATTTTGGCAGGCCAGCAAAGCAGATTACAGAATAGGAGCAGGGTGAGCTTGTGTTGTGACGTACGTCATGGATGGGATGTGTATGGTTGCGATTGGCTGGAAAAATCACATGACCTCGCTTTATTTAGAACAGCGTTCCTGTTTCAGCAAAACACTCTGTGTCTCTCAGCGTCCTCATAGGGATAGGTACTGTGCGCTCTGCCTGTGGCCAAACAGCTCCAGCGAATTAGTCAATTTCTGCTCTGAGAATGCATAACTATTAGGTTGTGATCCTTCCAAAGTTAGTTAAGATTAGAGATTTGAGATTTTATGTAGTTAGCTAGGAGAATTTTGTAAAGCAGCATGTCTAACCGCTGTAAATCACGGCGGTGGGAGCGGGGGGGGGGAGTGCCGCGGTCAGCGAACACAGGACAGCTCTATCTATAAAGATCAGTGGATAAAGTTCACTAGACTTAGTGTAGACATGTGTTGTGGGAAATATCTTTATTATTAAAACATATGCTATTGAAATATTTTCCTGGATATTGGGCAGCTCTGAACTTTTATTGGATACAACATCATTTCTAGTAACTGAGGTCTCTTTGTTAGCTGCAAAACTCCACTTTTATTATCAGTATACATTTCAGATAGGTGTTCATTTTCAATTTTACCCATTACACCTGTGATGTTGATATATCCACCTTGCAGTTAAATTACAATCCAGCAATCTTGTAGTCAGCACAGGTTGTTTGTTGCCAAAAATACCGTGTATCGTACGAAAACATCACAGTTACGTGTTTTTTTGACTTTGCGCACCCAGCATTGTTCATTGACGCAGCATCACGTAAATCTTAAAACAGCAATTCTATATTCACCAAGGTGAATTGAAAGGTGCAAAAAATACCGTTTATTATACAAAACATAACAGTTACGTGTTTTTTGACTTTTGCCACCCAGCTTGTTCATTGCGCAGCATCTACGTAAATCTTAAAACAGCAATTCTATATTCACCACAGGTGAATTGAAAGGTGCAAAAAATACCGTTTATTATACCAAAAACATAACAGTTACGTGTTTTTTTGACTTTTGCCACCAGCATTGTTCATTGACGCAGCATCTACGTAAATCTTAAAACAGCAATTCTATATTCACCACAGGTGAATTGAAAGGTGCAAAAAATACCGTTTTATTATTACCAAAACATAACAGATACGTGTTTTTTGCCCTTTTGCCACCAGTTTTGTTTTTGACAGCCTTCTTTAAACATTAAAACAGCAATTTTTTTAAAGGGGGAAATTTGAAAGGTAAAAATTCCGTTTTTAAAAAATTTTTAAAAATCCGTTTTTTTTTAATTTTGCCCGGGGCCAAATGCAGGTGGTAAGCGAGCAAAGAGGGGGGTAGCACATGGAGGTAGAGGTACGATGAGAAGGTGCTGCTTCCAGTGCTGGCGACAACACGCATGCCAGCGGATCGTCAGTTGCAGGACCGTCAGGCCTGTCAATCGCTGGGTCAGGGCCCTGTGAATCTAAGTAAACGAACATCGTCGCCAATCTGTCCTTCAGTGGTTAATGCAACCTGCATCTATCAGTCTTACCTCCTCGTCACTCGCAGTCACGGCCACGCATTACGTCATCAGCATCACAGCAACCTTCCACATGAAGCAGCCCAGAATGTCAACACGTGTACCCACCACTAGTGGAAAAACCATTGTCAGAGAACCTCTTTGATGACAAAATGCGTTGGGATCAAAGGCAGTTAAAAGATCAAGAGGAAGAATTAGTCTGCTCTGAGGCCCAGTTACTGATGCTCACATCATAGGAGGTGAAGGAAGCCGGCCGAATCGCAAAAATCCCGGGCGGTCGGCAACGCCCTTGCAGTGCCTCATGCTTGTAGCCGGGATCTTCTGGATGCCGAAAAGTACAGACGACCAAGTCCACCTGTTTGATGAAGATGATGAAGACAACATTGCGGATCCATTCGTTCTTTTCCGCAGAATTTGCTTGCGAGCGCTTCATCAGTGTGACAGGAGGAAACGATGGGGTAGTGTCCACTACTGGTCCCGCCACAAAAAGGAGAGGGCGGTCGTCAGAAGTCCGCTGATATGATTCCGCCGCCACGGTCAGCGCAAACCCCGCACCTCTCTTATCCGCAGACTAAAAAGGACCAGGACCTCTCCAGCCTGGGCTCTTCTTTGAGAAAGCCTCTTAATCACGCCAGCTATGCTACATTAACCGCCTTTGCCGTAAACGCATAAGTAGAGGCAGAGAACCTTAAAGTGGTTAACCACCACCAAAATGTCAAGTCACATGCAGCGAATGCATTAGTTGAAATGAGGGAACACTTGGCCAAAAAAGGCCATACAGACGCCGGGCCTCCAGCCACTATCACACCCTCTGTCTCCGCCTCCTCCACCTCTGGCACCATCAAGCGGTTCCTCAGCTGCCCATGTCCTCCAGAGTCATGATCAGGGTCTCATCCTCCGCTGTCAGCCTCCACCGTCGCCCTAGTACCACCAGCACCACCATAGACCCATCCTACCCCTTCTCCTTCCCGCCAGTTTGACGACCTGCACGCCGTACAGCGGCCCGTCTAGCACCAGCCTTCTGTCTTCCCAGGTTTGGGAGCAGAAGACAACACTTAACCCAAACCATACCCAAAGCCAAGAAGCCTGAATGTCAGGCATTGCCGGCTATTGGCCTTGAAATGGTTGCCTTTACTGTCGGGTGCGACACAGAAGGGTTCCGCCACATCATGCCCTCCGCCTGTCCCCCAAAACCCGATGCCGAGCAGGCATTTCTTTGCCAGAAAAGCCGTCCAATGCCCTTGCCAGCCACGTGTCATCTAAAATTTCAAGCGCGATGTCTGCATCTTGTCTGGAAAAGTCCATCTCACCCGACACAATGGACTTAGTAAGCACGGGTCCAAGGCCGCTATATCTCTGGTGACAGCTCCCTGGGTGCTGGTGGAATGTTCTCTGGGGGTGACGGTGGCACTCATGGCTCGGCGCACGCTCTTCAAAAACCGCAGGGATGGTGCAGGGTCTTTCTCCGCCATGTTACTCGAGCATCAGTGCCCAAGACACCAGGCCGAGTTGAAATTATATTTTGTCTTGGAGACCGTCCACACACAGGTAGGGCTGTGGACGCTTTCTCGCCACGAGACCGAGCGCTGGCAGGTGTGACACGAACCTTGTGCCAAGCACGGAGGAGTGCGATAACGGGCTAAATCTGCTGGCCGCCCTTAAGAATCGGTAGGCTGGAGCACATCCCTTGCCTGGCACATGTCCATGAACCTTTCGTCCCGAACTTTCTAAAGAGCTACCCGATCTGTACAGCCTTCTGAAGAAGGCCTCGAGGTCTGGAGTTCGCACTTCCGCCGTTCGTGCACCTGCTTCATCCCGCCTGGCTGCGTTGCAGCGTCAGCTCGGCCTCCCCGTCACCGTCACAATGTTGACGTGGGCAACACGCTGGAATTCCACCTCTCCACATGCTCCAGGCGATTGTGGCAGCAGCGCAATGCCAATAATGCAGTACGAAGTGACACATGGCCCTGTCCATGCATACCCTCGCGGTGCGGACCTCGGGGTGTTGAAACACCCGAGAGTGGGAGGCATTTGAAAGAGCTTTGCACCATCCTTCCAGTTTTGAAGAAGCCCCCAAAATGTCAGTGCGACAATGCCCTTGTCCAGCATTGATAATTGTGGTGATCTTAAGTTTCGGAACGATCGTTGACACTCTGAAACACAGGTCCCGCCATCGACGGAGGAGGAGACGTACACAGATGCGGACACTGGAGCCTATTTTTCTCCGTCAAACCACAAGGCCCGAAGTTTTTCACGGTCTTCATTAAGGCAGTGGTTTCGGGGTCCAGAGCTAGTGCAAGGTGGCGCAATCAGCTCTCAGGGTGCATCATCACAGGCAAGTCAGGCTGTGTTGAAGCTGGCCGGGGGGGGCAAGCGGAGAGGAGGATGTATTCCTAGACACCGATGTTTACTGACGTCCCGGCCATGAAAGAGTTGGGCGCGAATTTGAGTGCGGAGGAGGTAAGATTAAGAAGATCAGTTTTTCAAGTACCTACTCGACCCAGAGGCTTGGAAATCAAGGCTCCATCTCACACATGAGTGCTTGGATCACCATTCCCTCCAACATGTCCTCGCAATAAGCCATCAAATGAACAAACAGTTACTGGGTGCCCACCCTCCTGTAACCCCGTTACAAAAACAAAACTCAGCACTTTCCTTCCACCCAAAAAAACCCAAATAGAGAGTAAAATGCAGAAATGGAGACCATGCTGATGATTCAACTGGAGACATCTGTTGCGTCAGCATCACGATCCCCATAAGTCACGGTGGACCAAAATCAACGACGTGACAGCAGTAGAGTGCCACGTAGCGTAGCGTGCAGCAGTAGGCAGGTGTCGAAGCCTAATGGGTTGACCTCAGGCAATCTTTGTTACCACCTCACCAACGCATTTTATAGCAGGGCACACATCCTAACACACAGAGAACAGAAAAGATCAATGGTGCACGACTATCTGCGTCTCAACACCGAAGTTTTTGCATGAGTTCCGGACCCAATAGACTTCTGGTATCCAAAATGGACGAATGGTCCAAGCTGGCTCGTCACGCCATAGAGGTGTTGTCCCTGCCCCAGTAGCCACGTCATATCTAAGCGGTCCCACACAGCTGGAGGTGTCATTACAGACAAACGCATCCGACTTTCCACAGATAATGTGGATCGTATTGACTTTCATCAAGATGAAACAGGGATGGATCTCTGATGATTGTTTGTGCCCCAATTTCCGAGGTCACCGATTAGTTCCGGTCCTACATCACAATCCTTTTCAAACTCAAAAGGTGCCACGACTAACGCGTGTCAAAACCGATTTTTTGTTGCATGTGTTCCGACCCAATAGACTTCTGTATCCAACAATGGACGAATGGTCCAAGCTGGCTCGTCACGTCCATAAGTGTTGTCCTGCCCAGCAGCCATCGTCAGTATCTAAGCGGACCCTTCAGCACAGCTGGAGGGTCATTACAGACAAACGCATCCGATTTCCACAAGAATAAGTGGATCGTTTGACTTCCACAAGATGAATCTAGTGATGGAATCTCTGATGATGTTGTGGCCCCAATGCCAAGGTCACCGATTAGTTGCCGGGGTACTACTTCACATTCCTCTTCAAACAGAAATGGTCCTCTTGAAAACTTTTTTTTTAAAATGAATCATTTCTTACTGCAATTTTTATTCCCCTTTTTCCTCTATTTATTCTCTTTTGCAGTTGAGACTGTAAAGACAGCAAGGTTTCAATGACAACACCGAATTCCCTTTACTCACTTTCTCTTACAGTTTTTCGCATGGTCAATGGTATTGAGTCCCAATTTTGGCTGATTAGATCCACAGAATAATTATGGTCCTTTGGAACCTAAAAGTTGGCTTATAATTGGCATTTCTCCCTCACAAATTTCACGTGCTGAGAAGTCCATTTTTATAATTTTTTGGGTCATGCTGCTTTGAAATGCGCAATACTACAGGTTCCTATTAAAAAAAAATGTTGTTTCCTAACAGACATTGTTCTTCACAATTGACCAAAGTGGCTCAAGGGTCATGCTGGGAATTTTATGGGGGCATTTTGCTTGTAAATGCAGCAATAACTACATTTCCTATTCTAAAAAATGTTGTTTTAATAGACATTAGTTCTTCACAATTTGTCAAAAGTGGCTCATGGACTATTGTTTGAATTTTTGGGTGCATTTTGCTGTGACTGCAGCTAGTACTACAGGTCCCCTCTTCTAAAAAATGTTTGTTTCTAACATACATTTGTTTCTTTCCACAATTGTCCAAAGTGGCTCCAGGGTTCATGCTTTGAATAATTTGTGGGGCATTTTGATGTGACATGCAGCTATACAATCAGGTCCAATTCCGTAAAAAAGTGTAGTTTCTACCATTCATTTGTATTCTTCACAATTGACCAAAGGGCTCATAGGGTCATGCTTTTGAATTTTGGGGGCACTTTGTGTGACATGCGCTAAATACAGGTCCAATACTCAAAAAAAGTAGTTTTTCTAACAGACATATGTTCCCCACAATTGACCAAGAGTGGCTCTAAGGGTCATGCGTGATTTTTGGGGTCAGTTTTTCTTTGACATGCATTTTTTATTTTATTTATTTTTTATTTTTTTTTTTTTTTTTATTTTTTATTTATTCTATACTACAGGTCCTATTACTAAAAACTGTTGTTTCTAAACAGACATTTGTTCTTCCACATTGTCAAAGAGTGGCCGCAAGGGTGATGGTGCTGTCATAAACAGGATTAAGGTGACCCACTATTAATGGCCACATAAAGCAAAATGACTTGTTTTTGCAAGATTCTTTAACATATCTAACAATCCCTGAATTGAGACAACCCATAATACAAAATAAAAAAAGAGAAACTAAGACAATGGTGGATTCCATCCTATTTTAAAAAATGTGTATTCTAGAATACAACTACTAAAAAACTTGCATGTACAAAATAGCTGCTAAAAAAAATTCCCCTAATTTTACAAGGGAGGTACAGGAAAATTGACCCGAATGTAGGTATATTCAGAGGACAGGAGTAATGGAGCAACGGACAGAGAACGAAAGACATAGACAATTTCCTCCCCACGTTGAGTAAAATAGAAAAAAGAATGCCACTCAAAATGTCACCTGGTGTGTAACAGGAGCTTTTAACCACCAGTAATTACCAAGTGAACTCAATTGGTCCACACCCTCATACGGAGGGGCAAAGCGCTACCCAGGTCTTGACAGTGTAGCTGAGAAGTCTGGAGTTCTCACACTCCGCTCCGCACTCTGCTTCAGCACGACAGTTTGATTGTATGTGCGTCATCAGGGCATTTTAACCTTCGTTTAATAGATGACCGACGCCAGCAAGGTTCTTCTCACCGCACAACACTGTAACTCCGGCCTTGGGTCATGCAGTGGCACAGACAGTTCAGTCAATTCCAGTTCAACTTTAAAAAATGGTTGTTGAAAGACTCCCTTTTTCCGGCACTTTGAAAAGCTGGGGTCAGACAGGTTTAATGGTCATACTGGTGCCCAACAGGGACGTAAATGTCCCCCTTCAACTAAAATGGTGGTTGAAAGCTCCTTTTTCTGGCACTTTTTAAACTGTGGGTCAGACAGGTTTAATGTTCATGCTGCGGTACAGGACAGCTAAATTTAGGAGTGCCAGTTCAACCTACAATGGTGGTTAAAGACTCCTTTTTGCTGGACACATTATAAAAACTGGGGGTCATGCATGATTGGGCTCATTCTGCGTTCCAGGACAGGATAAATTCAATGTCCAGGTTTCAAGTAAACAAGATGGTTCAAATCATACTGCCCTTCAGGCACTTTTAATATGTGGGTGAGCAAGATTTTAAGGGTCATGCTGTGGAACAAGACAGGGATAGTTAAGGTCCTGTGACATTGATTTCTGTGACTTTTTATAACCTAAGTTAGTTAGCCCTAAGATGAGCACGTATCCATTTGACTGATAGAGGATTGTATAATTTCAGCGTTATCTCCCAGCCTTGTTTATGGGTGTATATTGAAGTGTTTGTAGCTCTCCCAAAGACATTACTGGTAATCGCTCATAAACATGCACACATATCGAAAACCCTAATCGATACGGCCGACAAACGACTAACCGCTCGATCTCGGTAGCCACCGCAATCGGCTTCAACACTACTTGATACTACCCAGTTATAATACAAATTAAACAAAAGAGAAACAAAGACACCCTGGTGGGATTCCAACCATATTTTAAAAATGTGTATTTTCAGAATTAACTACTAAAAAACATTGCATGAACAAAATACTGGTACAAAAATTCCTTTGATTGCCAAGGGAGGTACAGGAAGACTTGAACCAATGTAGGTTATCAAGGACATGGAGTTATGGAGCACGGACCGTGAACTAAGAACAGAGAACCCATTTTCCTCCAGCACTTGAGTAAAACGAGCGAAAAGAATGCCAAGTAAAAGGCACCTGGAGGAACAGGAACGTCAACCACCAGCATTCCAAGTGGAAGCTCCAATTGGTCCGCACTCATACGGAGGGCAAGCCTGACCCAGGTCTTGGACTGGTAACTGCGGAAGGCTGGAGGTCCTTTACATCACACTTCCTGCTTCCCGCCACTCTGCTTCAGCAGGACTTTTTTTTTCTGCGTTATTAGGGCATTTTACCGTGTATAATAGATGACGGAACCCAGCCTGGGATCTCACCGCACCCACTGTAACTCCGGCCGCTGGCAGCTGATACGCGTGCGTGTTAATAGATGACAGACCTAGCCTGGGATCTCACCGCACCCACTATTAAGTCTGGCCCTGGGCACTGGACCACCGTGTTAAACATATGGCTGACGGCAGCACTGGCTCTCACCGTTAGGGCAAACAGAAGAGCATCAAATTCACTAAAAAATCAGATATTGAAAAAGGTGAATTCTGTGTAGGATATTTATTGTCAACAGGGCTTCAGACTGGACACCAAATTGCACAATTTGAAGGCTTAAAATTTTCTGGGGCGGAATTCACTATGGGACCCGGCATCCATTTGATCACCATAGTGAGTCTTCCCAAATCACGGAAGAAGGTTTGGAGGAAAAATAAACCCTTGATATTGGATTGCTGGATCACTCTCATAAGCCAGGAGACAAAATGTCTTCTCAACTAAGAAAGTTTATGGGGATGAATAGGACAATTAGTATCTTAGTGGGGTGTGCGGACGAATTAACACTCCTACACGTGTAAAAAATACCTTTAAAAACTGCAGAGGGGTTTATGTTTTATGTTATACACTTTGAAAAACAAGCAAATAAAAAATGTAAAAACTAAAAATAAAACTTCCCTAAATAATTCTGTAAACAAATTTTCAGTTACCAAAAAATATACTAATGACAGTCAACTGTCCAAAAATAGCATAGAGCCACTTGTGAGCTGAGGTCCAACAGTATAGGGACAAGTGTGAACAGGACAGGTATAGACAATGTCCAGTTCACTAAAATGGTGTTCAAGACTCCTATTTCCGGCATCTTTTTTCAATCTGGGGGTCATGCAGGTTTGGGGCTCATGCTATGGACAAGGACCAGGATGATAGTCTATGTCCCATTCAACTAAAAATTGTTGTTCAAAGACTCCTTTTCTTGCCCTTATAATCTGTGGGTCAGACAGGTTTTAATGGTCAGTCTGCTGTACAGAACAGATATAGTCAATGACCCAGTACAAC
Organism: Phyllomedusa bahiana; assembly: GCA_025379985.1. Classification (NCBI taxonomy): domain Eukaryota; kingdom Metazoa; phylum Chordata; class Amphibia; order Anura; family Hylidae; genus Phyllomedusa; species Phyllomedusa bahiana. The sequence goes on along the minus strand of JAODAL010046450.1, from coordinate 7,767 downwards.
AAAAAAGGGTTCAAAGACTCCTATTTCCGCACTTTTTAATCATGTGGTCAAACCAGGATTAATGGACCAATCTGCGGTACGGACACGATATAGTCAATGTCCATTCAACTAAAATGATGGGGTACAAGAGACTCCTATTTCCGGCACTTTTTAATCTTGGTGGGTGCCCAAACAGTTTAATGGTCAATCTTCGGTACAGGACAGATTAAAGTCAATTCGCAGTTCACTAAAAGTTCGTTTCAAAGTCTCCTATTTCCAGCACTTTTTCATCTGGGGGTCATGCAGGTTTGGGCTCATGCTTGAGCCCAGGACAGGATATCCATGTCCTAGTTTTCAAACTAAAATGTTGGTTCAAAGACACCTTTTTCTTGCACTTTTTAATTGTGGGACATGACAGTTTAATGGTAATTCTGCGGACAGGACAGAAAAAGTCAATGTCCATTTCAAACAAAAAATGGAGTGGTTCAAAGACTCCTTTTCTTGCACTTTTGAAATCTGTGGTGCGACATGTTTAATGTCCATTCAGCGGTACAGACAGATATTAACAATGTCCAAGTTCAACTAAAAAGGTGGTTCAAAGACTCCAAATTCCGGCACTTTATAATACTGTGGGTCAGACTGGTTTAATGGAACAATCAGCGGTACAGGACAGATTAATAAGTCAATGTCCAGTTCACCTCAAAAGAAGGTTAAAGACACCCTATTTCCGGCACTTTTTAATCAGTGGGTTCAGACAGGTTATAGAATGGTCATTCTGCGGATACAGGAACCAGATATAGTCCAATTTCCCTTTCCAACTAGAATAGGGTGGTTTTCGAAGACTCCTATATCCGGCACTTTTTAAATCTGGGGGTCCATGCAGGTTTGGGCTCATGCTGTGGGACCCAGGACAGGGGGAATGAATGTTCTAATACATACAGCCCTTCTGGCACTTTTTTAATTTGTGGGTGATGCAGGTTTAAGGTCAGGCTGTGTGCAAGACAGGGATAGTGCATGTGTGTGTGACTTTATTTTCTGTGGCTTATAATAACGGATGTTCAATCCACCTTCTCCAGCCCTGTTTTTGGGTGTAATAATAAGGGTTGTACCCTCCCAGAGACTTTAGTGGTCAACGGCGATAATCTATTTCGACTATCGGAAATCGACCTTGATATTGCCGAAATCGACTAGTCGACCCGATGACGATAGTCACTGTAATCCGCTTCAACACTACTCATAACACTTGTGATGGTATCGCCTGATGTTACTATCCGTGAGTGAGTGTGGATTGTGTGTATGCATACACAATCTAGTAGAAAAATCCAATCAACACAATACACTCAGTACAATATCATAGCACCAGTAGCTCATTAGTTAATGAAAACTATATTGCAAAAATGTACAAATATCAAAAATAGCGCACCACTCATGTAAGCATTTATACATTGCAACCATGCTAAAAGATCAATTACAGTACTCTATATATAATTTTAAAACCTCATAGCCTCAACTAGATGGAGCCTACAGTATAGTGAATAAAGATGAAGCAAGAACATTGCAGAGACTGCCCCAACATTTTGCCCACACTTCATCCAGGGGGTCGGGTGAGAGGTTGTTGCACCATTACCCCTGTTACACTACGGTTTCTACACTGTAGCAGATAGGAGCAGTTATTGGCATAATACATTTTTTTTTCTCAGTTAAACAAATAAGCCAATGGTTTGGTGTGTGCAGTAGCTTTAATTTACAAATGTTAGTTTTCAAGTTTGCACAGTTCTACAAATGTAACTTTTGACAGCTGCATTGTGATCAATGTACAGCTTTGTACTGCATTGTAATGAACATGTTCCTCCAATTATAAGACAACTTATTTTTTTTGCTGTTAGAGACGGTAAGGGGTTGAGGAGATGTAAATACACACAACAGGATGCCCAAGCATAACTTGCAGGATTATTAGTCTATTCTATCCCATCGCAATGTGTTAGACTCACAGCTACACCACTTCTTGCTGCTGTTCTATGTCCCCTATTTTACTGTTTGTATGTGTACTCTTACTTTCACTTTCACCTCAGCCCCCTCCCCTTTCTATGGATTCTATGGGCAGCTGCAATCTGATCTTCTAGTGAAATGGAAGCCCATATCTTCTCTGCTGCTTGGATTGACTTAGTGATTTTTCAGTGAGTAAACAGATAAGTATACAAGAGGGGAGAGGAAAGAAGGCTCATAAGTAAAGGAGGAAGCATTTTTCTCCAATAAGATATATTACAAAGTATCTTATTGATTTATAGAAAGTTGTTTTACAGTTGGGGGTAAGCATTAAACTATTATAATGGGTTGAAATTAAAATAAAATTTGCTACATATCTATGACAAATCAGCTCGCTCAAAGTTTTTAACAATGGCATACAAAATAATGCTTCTTGTGACCTAAAATGAAAAATATAAAATGAATTCATGTCTTCTACAATGATGAGGTCCAATCACCACTGCAGTCTTAAAGGGATTTTATCAGTATAGAATTATTGAGACAATAGACATAGTGCTATACACAGTACATGGGCCTCAATGATAAAAAAAAAAAATACTTTTTTTGTCCATAGCAACTAGTCAGACTTCAAAATGTATTATCTAAATTACACTGGAAAAACTAAAAGGTTGCTGTAGGAAACAAAGACACTTTTTTTCTCTGAGTTTTGATACATAAGGCCTCATATAAACACATTACAAATACAGTGATGGAAAACTGAAAACTTATACTATAGTTCTGATTACTGAATTCTTCCCAAGCTCTAGCTGGTTCTGTCTTTGTTGTTGCTGGCACATGTAGCTTCCTGTCATAATTTCAAACAGATGGCCTGATGTACTTACACCGTAGACCACACAATTAACATTAGAAAAGAATTTCCAGAATGTATAACTCTCCGGTGCATTGCTGGTCAGCATATCTGCAAACCATTTTATGCTTATGTTGCATTTCTTATACAGCTGAGATTTGAAATAAATTGGATTTATTTTTCTTGAATACACAAATCAGGTTATATTATTCACAATGTACTACATCCCCATTGTCTTGTTTTTTGTATAAAGCCTTCAATACATGAACTTGAGGTTATTGTTCAACACAGTTTAAAACTGCATTGAAAGTATTTTTCACTCATAACATCAACCGCGATTGTAAATGAGGAAGGTTAACCCATTAAGACTACAGCTATTTTGGGCATTGTGTGCACAAGATTTTTTTTATTAAATTTTTTCATCAATGTATCCTTTTTGAGGGCCTGTTTTTGTCAAATGAGATATGTTTGTAAGCATACAATTGTGGAGCGCAATCATGTACTAAAAAACTTTCATTAATGTTTTGAAAGAAGAAACAGCAATTCTGGATTTCTTGGGGTTGGAAGGTGGTGTTACCAAAACGGCTAAAGTCAGGGGTCTTTTTTTTGTTGTCTTATCGATTCTGTTATGAAATTTTTTTTTTATAACTTATTTGGGGTTTTTTACTACTTTTCATGAAAAAAAAAAAAACTTTTCATGTTAATTGGGCAAGATTTGGTGAGTGCTACAGGATAAATTGGCAGTTTCATTGGAACCATTTTGAAGCACATACAACTTTGTGATCACTTTTTATTATACTTTTTGGAAGGTAAATAAAAAACAACACCTTTTCTTTTTTATGCTATTCACTGTGCAAGTTATATAAGATAAAAAATGTATATTTCTGGTCGGTACAGAGACAGCAATAACAATTATAATTACGTTTTTCCTTTTTTCCCAACATAATTAAGCATTTTAACTGATGTGTTGTGATTTTCTTTTTAGTTTTTTTTTTCCTTTTTATTTATTGTAATGCACTGCATTTAGGCCTGTCCTATTTGTAAGCCTGTCAGTGTCACACTATTATGTCAATCAGTATAACACTAACAGACATCCAATTAGGCAGGGTATAACAAGTGTACAAGATGGCTTTAGGGGCCTTCACTAAGCCAACAGCTCCTGACAAACCATTGGCATCCTGCAAATACATCATGGGGATTGAAGAGTGACAGCAGCATGACAATATACAGTTGAAATCAGAAGTATGCATACACTATATAAAAAGACACATATGCATGTTTTTCTCAATATCTGACATGAAAACAAAAAAACCCTTTCCCGTTTTGGTCAATTAGGAACCAAAATTATTTTTTTTTTGCCAAATGCCAGAATAAGAAAATAATTTTTAAGGCATTTGTATTACTTCTTTCAAAGTCAAAAGTTTACTACACAGCATTACTAGCCCGAGTTAATTAGAGACACCTGTGGATATATTTTTTTTTCCCCCGAAACACACTGCTTCTTGGGTTTAAAACAGGGGAAAATCTGAAAAAAATCAGCCAATATACAGGAAGAAACTGTGGGCAAGCACAGGTCTGGAAAATCCTTGGGGGCAATTTTCCCGATACCTGGGGTTCCTCGTTTATCTGTACAAACATTTATACTCAGGTACAAAACAAATGGGAATGTCCCTCCACATAACGCTTGAAAGGAAGGTTTTGTGTCCAAGCGAATGTGCTTTGGGCGACTTGTCATTCAACCCAAAACATAAGCAAAAGTCTTTGTGAGATGTTTGGGGGAAGCGGTAATTTTTGCATTATCCGGAAAAGCCATTACTCCAAAAAAAACATAAAAGCCAGAATAATGTTTGTAAATGCAAATACGAACAAAGACCTACATTTTTGGAGACATGTATTGTGGATTGACAAAACTAAAATTGAACTGTTTGGTCATAATGACCATCGTTATGTTTAGAGGAAAAAGGAAGAAGCTTGGAAGTCTTAGAACGCCATGCCAACTGTGAAACACAAGGTTGGCAGCATCATGTTCTGGGGTTATTTTGCTGCAGGAGGGACTGTTGCACTTCACAAAATAGATGGCATCATGAGGAAAGAAGATTATATGGCAATACTGAAGCAACATCTCAAGACATCAGCCAGGAAGTTAAAGCTTGGGTGGAAATTGGACTTCCAAATGGACAATGACCCAAAGCATACTGCCAAACTGGTTACAAAGTGGCTTAAGTATAACCAAGTCAATGTTTTGGAGTGACCATCATAAAGCCCTGATCTCAATCCCATGGAAAATGTACAGGCAAAGCCTAAAAGGCAGGTGCAAGCAAGGCGACCTACAAACATGGGTCAGTTATACCAGTCCTGTCAAGAGGAATAGACCAAAATTCCTACCAACTATTGTGAGAAGCTTTTGGAAGGATATCGAAAATGTTTGACCCAAGTCATACAGTTTAAGGGCAGTGCTATCACATACTAATGAAATGTATGTAAACTTTTGACTTTGCAGAAAGTAATAAAAATGCCTTAAACATTATCTCTCTCACATTATTCTGGCATTTGGCAAATATAAATAATTTTGGTAATCCTTATAACTAAAATGTAAACTTCTGGTTTCAACTGTAATATGTCAGTTTGCAGGATATTGGTTTCTTAATTAGGAGATGACTGCCATCAACATTAGAAATAAGTGGCTGTATATCTCTGCAAGAACATTCTGGAACATTCATGCAGAGTGCATATCTGTACTCTAATTGCGCATCTGCGCTAGAGATTGGTGAATTGATTCTAACGAAGTGGAATTCGTTTAGAATTTCAGGAAAACTTTGAATGTGAACGAAGTCGAAGTTTGGGGTGATTCGCGGGAACGAAGCGTGTTTTTGATTGATAAAATGGCTGCGAGCACATGGCGTTACATGGGGCAAAGAAGTCAGGGAGGAAGAAAGGCGTAGCCTAAATTACATGTGCAGAGATGAAGCCAATCAGAGTCCGGCGGGAGTCTGTGATGTCACCGCATTATATAAGTCCGGACGCCATGCTCGCTCCTCACACTCCTCTCACTGTGCTGTGTAGGGAAGGTGCTGCCGCCGCCGCTGCTTATCATATCTCATACTAAAGGACTCACTTTTATACTTTTGGGGGGGTGTCACAGCATGTCACAGAGATTGATTCTGTTACGTTCTAATTCTGATTTTGTGGGGTATTGGAACTGAAGTCCAGTGTGCGTCCAATTCAGCTGCATATTCATTTTAATGCTATCTGCTCAGTTCTTGAGCACATTGAATATCCAAGGGTTATCTAAGCCTGTTTTCTGTTGATTCAGTTAAAGAAACAGCGTTTTTACAATCCAAATACCACTTAATTTTTGGTTGCTCATTTACTTTGCGCAATTTAGATCCAGGGGTTAATTAAGCGTTGTTCTGCTGTTGTGGTCAATAAAAGAAACTTTCTTTTTCACCAACAAAGAAGAAATTTTGCCTGTAGCATAATTCATATCCGAAGGTTAATTACAAGTTTTTCTGTTGTTGTGTTCCGTAAATACACGCCGTTTTAACACGCTACAAAGCTAATAATTGTTGGCACCACATTTATTTTGCGCAATTTACATCCAAGGGTTAACTAAGTATTATTCTGCAGTTGTACTTAGTAAAAGAAACGTTCTTTTTCACCGCAAAAGAAGAAATTTTGCCTGTAGCATAATTCATATCCGAAGGTTAATTAAGCTGTTTGTGCTTTTTTATCAATAAAATACACAGTGTTTTTAAACGGCACATACAAATAAATTTTTCTGGCCATTTGTGGAGCGCAATTTATATCCAAGGGTTACCCAAGCTTGTTAGTGGGTTCTTTTTGGAATCAAATACGGGGTGTGTATTTAAATATAAAGATTCTTCATCAAACAGAGTCTGTACATTTTAAAACAAACAGTATGTCAGCGAGAGGTGGGGGCTCTTCACTGCGAGTGGCAGTGGCACAAAATTCCTGGAGCGGGCCCATTCCAGCACACCCAAGGGGAGTCGCCGGGTCACCTGAGACCAAAAGCCGGTGCTCTAGTGCCTGTGCTGACAAAAACCCAAAGGGGTTTCTTGATTGGTTACTAGGTCATATTCCTCCCCAGATGACAGATGACAACCCCACCAAGAGTCGGGGGGAACGTCAGACACAACCCTTATTTTGGCATGGCCCCGGAGGGCGCGGCCCCACCTTCCTCAACCCCCCTTTTGTCCCATCCGGTTCCCTCACCCCAGAGATCTATATGGGGTCTGGGCTCAGTGCCACTATATAGCGAGGGTGAACAATTTGAGGAGGGTAGTCAGCACTATTGGCACGAAAAAAAATGGGGCCAATATCCCCTGCTTCTTGCAGTAGGCGGGGAAAGTATAGGTGGAGAGTGGATGGGAGGTCATTTTGAGGGGTCAGCCTCTGCATAAAAAGACCGGGGATGAGGACAACGTGACGATGAAACAGAAATCGATGAGATTAGCCACCGCACTTGGGGGCCGGGGGAAGCAAGGGTTCATCACACAGGAGAAAGGGCGTCAGGTTGCGGAGGGAGCGGGGGGCAGCCAGCAAGGGGTTGTGTGGCCGTGAGTCAAAGGGGGAAACAGTTAGGTCGGGAGCCCCAAACGGCCCCCGGGGAGAAAGCCTGCTTCGCAGGGCCAAGAAAGTAGCGCAAGGGGCTCAGCGAGGGATCGCGGGAGTATCACTCATGCGGACGTTGGCATAAAATCGCTATCGGCAGTGTTTTAATCTTTGCTAAAGAAATACAATTTCAAATCAAAACCCTTTTGTTATTTGCAAAAAAATATTTTTAAAAGATAAACAAAAAATTCAGTGAGCCAAGGGCCCCACGATAACAATTACACCAACAAATGTTCTTTTTTAAAATCGGTTTATATTGTAATGAGTACAGATGTGAAGTGTGCGAATTTTGGCTGATAGGCCTTTTTCAAGCACATCTGTGG
>JAODAL010046449.1:0-30906 GCA_025379985.1 Phyllomedusa bahiana | reverse complement strand
TCTCCCGAAGTGAAGCCGGCCCCCTGCGGAGACGGGGATTTTGGAAAAAACCCTTTGCGGGGGTTTCCTTGATGTTTCAGACATCCCCTTAGTCTCCGGGACGGAGAGTGGATAAACCCGGCCCTTGGGGGAAAAACACCCCAGGTTGCAGGTCAATGGGACGTTTTTAAGGCCGGGAGGAGGGGGAGGTTTCGGTTTGCCTCTCCGAAAAAAATGTCTGCAAAGTCCCAATATGGGTGGGTAGCCTGAAGGGGGGTTGGGCCCAAACTTAGGGAAGCGACCTGAGGAGCGAAGTTGTGGTGAGAAGGCAACGTGAGTGACACGCGGAAACCCCAACCATGACTTCACCTGTGCCCCAACCCAAGGTCGGAGTATGGTCCTGCGAAAGGGGCCCAGAAGGATTTCGGGGAGGACCGAGGCAGGACTAGAAGTGGCAATTTCAAATTTGTAGATCCTTTTACCTACAGATAGAAGGGAAAGCCCCGGGGGGGTATCAGATCCCCCACTATTGCGAATTATACTGGGTGGGGGGAGAGCAGGCCGTTTTTGGTTCAATAATCCATATGGGTAACATCATATGGTTTGGATTTAAATCGACGACCTCTGTTTGTGTGGGGTCGGATTGGGCCCATCCTAATTTGGGGGGTCCTCAATGAAAATCAGTGTAACTTAAAATTTAATATTAAATTAATTCGAAAAAATTTCTTCCTGGATTTGGAGTTAAAAGGCGTCCCTGACTGGGAAAGTATCTCCAAACTTATAAAAAACCGCACTGTGGGAAAACTTTACAGGCAAAAAGAAAATCCCCCAAAACAACAATAGCGGCGATCCCAAGGGGGGGAATATTTAGAGTTTGGAGAGCTTTTTCCCCTGGATGGGTTTTCCCAGGAAGGAAATGTATTATCGATGGAGGTTAAAGGTGGGGGGTTTCCCCCAACACACCTCCTGATGGGCTTTTAAAAAAGGTAAAAAATAGAAACAACAGGATCTGTTATGGAAACAAAGAAAAGAAAAGGGGAGGAGAGTGAAAGAACCAAGTGTATTTTCGGGGGGTTTACAGTGGATGATTAAATAAAATTTAAAAAACTTCATAAAAATTTTGCAGATACACGTCAAATGAAATCTTAAAAGAGTATGGGGAAAAGGGGTAAAAATTTGTGCCAAAAAGAGGTAAAAAACTAGGAAGATCTGTCCCCCCTACTTATATGGAACAGAAATAATACATGGGTTTCAAAATGTGGCTGTTTCCCCTGTGGGAAGAACAGGTAATTTTTTTGGTAACATAAAGTAAGGGTGTACATTTGCCAAAGCCCATACAAGGATTTTAAAAATTTAAGCGTAGCGGAACTGCGAGACAGACCACGTTATCTATTACAATTTTTGCACCCCTTGAAATTTTAACTAGGAGTATTAAAAAGGGAAAATTTTAAACATAGAATGCAGAACATGGCAGGCATAGAAACAAAAAAGTAAATTTTCAGGGGCTCCAACATTTTGTTGAAACAAATGAGAGCAGGTTGATCTTTAAATGGGCATAATGGGGAAAAGGGTAAATAAGCCCCAAGAGGGGGAGATTGGGAACATAAAATAAGGTTACGAGAGGCTATTGGATTCTTACATGCGATACCGTTCCCCAAAGGGATGATAAACGACAGATTTATGCATCAAATTGAAAAATGTCAAAGTTAAAAGCATTCATTTTAGAAATCACATTTATTGCAGAAGCTTTTCAAAACCATGTTTTTTAAACCCGCAAAATTGCCCAAAAGTGTTGAATATAAACTATATAAAAGCCCCAGAGGCTGAATAAACGCATGATCTCTGTATATACTTGAAAAAAATGTCAAACGTTTAATGCATACATTTTAGAAAATAAACATATATTGCATGAAGCATTTTTTCAAATTTGTTTTTAATCTGCAAAAATGAAAACATAGTCGAATAATTTATATAAACGTTAGGAGCCCGCATTTATAACCATAGCGTTTGCAATACAAAGGATTTATTGGAAGCAATAGAAATTTTAGCTTAGGGTTAAAAACAACACCGCCCATGACCTTGATGCAGTGACGTGTTTTTTGTTTGTTCATTAGGAAAAAGTTTGTGTAAAAATTTTTATGCCGTGAAAAAGGGCCGAGGGTCCCGAACGCGTCGGGGTTTTAACGCTATCTTGGGAAGAATGAAATGAATAAAAAGTTGGAAATACCTTTGGGCGTGGAATTTCCTTGGTGAATTTTCTGATTTGAAAGTAAGGGCGAGATGGCAGCTCCCAGCGGAAAAAAGGGAAAACCGAGAAGCGTAGCAGCAGCTAAAAAAGAAACAGCAAAGGGAAGCAGCCCGAAAAAAAACACTCATGGTGAAGGGGGTAAGCGGCAGTCTTAATTTTTTTTGGAAGAAGTGGCAACTTTTCCCTTGTGAAGGGCCCAATCTGCGGGGAAGGGGGGGCCCGTGCGGAAAGGTGGCGTCCTTAAGGCTTCGCATGAGGAAGACACAAATATGGGTTTTCTGAAACGGAGTCACCGGGGAGCAAACCCCTGGTCACAAGTTGTGGCTTTGAATTTCTGCCCATCCAGAATCATAAAGGCGGGGCCCTGAAAGGTGCGCCCGGGAAGCCCAATGTATCGGGCGGGGTCAGGGGGGGAGAGGGCGTTCTGCCCATAGGGTTCCCTCTCCTACGAGCCCTGGTGGGGAAAGTTTCCGGGCGCACGGCCAGCCCCCAATGAAGTGGCCAGAACCGCCAAAATAGAAAACAGGCTTTGGGGGAACGTGTAAATTTTCCCCGGGGAAAGGGGGCTCTCTCGGTGATGGGTTTATCTTCAGAGACCATCGGGGGAGGAAGGGTGACGTGGAAGGGGGAGCCAAAGGGGGGGAAACGCGTGGACGGACGGTTTCCGTTGTAGGGGGAAAAGCTCCTGTTGCCTTTCGGCGAAGGAATTCCATCGGGTGGCCCAAATGGGTTGGGGCATCCCAAAGGAGCTGGTAAAAACGCTGGCTCTGCTGGGCACGGGTCGTGAGTCCGGAATCGGCAGAGGTACCCTGGGGGAAAACCATGGCCGTCTGTACTGTAACGGAGGAGTGGATCGCGGAAAAACGAAGCGTGGTAAAGCCCCCGCCGGGAACGGGTCTAAGTAGCCCCCCGGTTTCACCAGAGCCCACCGCAAAGCGGGATGGACTTGTGCGGCGGAAGGTACAGGTCTTTCCCCCGTGTGACTTGCTTGCGTGGGGGGGGGGTACCGTGGTACAGGACGTAATCCGGAGGCGTAGTCGGGGACAGGAGAAGGTCAGGGCAGGCGGCAGGGTTCGTGTCAGAGCGGGCAGGCGGTCGGGCGGCGGGGAAAACAGGCAAGGTAGGAAAAGTAAGCAGGCGGACTGGACACGGGAAAAACAAGACAGAACCCAAAAACCTCTAAAAGCTCCCAAAAAATACCCCAAAGACTGGAGCGGTGTGGGCGTTACCATATTAGGCCGGGGAATTAACCCAATTAAAGGCGGCTGGCCTTTAAATCCGGACCGCCGTCGCCGCGCGCCCTTAAGCAGGGATTATGGCGCGGCGGCTGTAGAGTGGGACAGGGCGGGGGGGGGGTAAGTACGGGGTTTCCAGCCCCGAGCAGAAAAGGGCCCCGGTGGGGCAGCCGCAGCACCCGTGCCTGACCCAAGTGCGCACAGGGAGACAGGCCGCGGCGAGTGCGGCGCACGCGTGCCGTAACAGATGTTTTTGCATGTGTTCCGGACCCAATAGCCTTCTGGGTATCCAAAATGGATACGAATGGACCCGAGCTGGCTCGTCAGCCATAGAGGTTTGTTTGTCCTGGTCCTAGCAGCCAGCAGCATATCTTGAGCAGGACCTTCAAGACATCAGCTGGAGGAGTCAATACATGACAAACGCATCCGGCATTTCCACAGATAATGTCGGATCGTTTTTGACTTTCATCAACATGTATCAGGATGGATCTCTGATGATGTTGTGGCACCAATTGCCAGGAGGTCACCGATTAGTTGCCGGTTACCTTCACCATTCCTTTTCAAACAGAATGGGTCCTTCTTGAACTTTTTTTTTAATTGATCATTTCTTACTTCTATTTTTATTCTCTTATCCCAACAGTTCATTTTGCCTGGTTTTGCTGTGAGGAGACTGTCAAAAAGACAGCAGGTTTCATGAAACACCAGTATTCCATTTAATCCACTTTATTCGTAAGAAGTTTTCGCATTGTCAATGGTTTTGAGGTCTTGTTGCTGTGTGAGAATACAGCTATATATCATGTCCTTTTGGAACAGAAATGTGACTTCTAAGTGGCATTTCTCCCTACACAATTTTTAATAGTGGCTGAGAAGTCATATTTATAATTTTTCTATGGGGTCATGTTGCACTGTTGAGATACAGCTATCATTTATGGTCCTTTGGAACAGAAATGTGACTTCTAAGTGGCATTTCTCCTCACAATTTTTAATAGTGGCTGAGAACGTATATTTATAATTTTTTTGGGGTCATGTTGCTTGTGAAGATACAGCTATTAATTATGGTCCTTTGGAAACAGAAATGTGGCTTCTAAGTGGCAATTTCTCTCCTCACAATTTTTAACAGTGGCTGAGACGTCTATTTGTAATCTTTTTGGTCATCTGCTTTGAAATGCAGCAATACTACAGGTTCCTATTATAAAAAATGTTGTTCTAACAGACATTCTGTTCTTCACAATTGACCTCAAAGTGGCTTCAAGGGTCATGCTTTGAATTTTTGGGGGCATTTTGCTGTGAACATGCAGCTATACTACAGGGTCTATTCACTATAAAGATATTGTTTTAACAGGACATTTGTTCTTTCAACAATTGTAAAAGAGTGGCTCAAAGGGTGATGTTGCTGTGCAGAACAGATGAATAGGTAGGACACTGTTAATGGACACATATTGCAAAATGACTTGTTTTTGCAAGATCTTCAACATAGCTATCAATCCCTGTATTGAGACAACCCATTTAATAGCACCAAGGAAAAAATTTGCCAGCAACTCCGGATGAATGAAAAAGCTATGTGAATTTAATTATATAAAATTACATGCAAAGACAGAGAAAAAGAAACGGCCATTATGGCCAGAAACAGACGATGGACGCGTTCGAGTACCTCTGAACCCTTATCGTAGCACACTACATATACATTTATCTTACTTTATACTGCATACAGGATAAACCTCACCTGTGTGAAGAGAACGACCGAAGTACCAACATCCGGCCGCCGACGGATGCCGCAGGAGAACATCGGGGTACGCTGAGGCCACCGTGCCCGAACGCTCGGACCCTGACAGTAAACCCCGCCCCAACCTGGAGCGGAAAATCAATACATGACAGCGAGACCGGACAAGCCCCCCCCCAGCGACCACCCCTCGTCAGCATGCAGACGGAACCGATGTGCGCCGTAACCACCAACAACGCAGATGTACCACTTAACAAGAGAGGAACATACATATATAAAAACACACTGACTCTAAATAAAAAGAAAAAGAAGCAAGGTAAATACAGGATATGCCGTTCTACATATATGTAGAACAACAGATGAAAAAATCTTTGAAGATGGTATACATAGGCTCCTAATAACCAAAGTATTTATACAAAAACATCGCGTTTCCGCCATATTTAATAGTGGAGTAGGACACCTAGTGAGTATAATTTAGACCTATAGATCCAGTATGCTTCACGATCTATTAAGTTTTCTCTCTAATTGCCTCTACGTTTACCCAGAAAACCCTTCTCTATTGCAAAATGCTTAAAGCCCTGATACTGGATACATGTGTATCACAAAAATGACGTTGAAGACCCAGATAGTGTTCTTCCTATAGGATTTTTTATGCCATTAACGTGTTCTAGGGAGTCTTACCCTAATTTTTCGGGAACGATGCATTCCAACCATACATTGGAGGTCAAAATTTCACATTGGACTATAGTATATAACAAAAAAAAGTCGTTTACAATGTTATATATTGTTTTATGTGATAAACTATTTGGTGCCTCTTTATGTAAAATTGTTTGGTGGGAGTTACTATCATACATGTTACTTGCATGGATGACCACACAAAATTTCGTAAAAATACCTATTCCGTAACCCATATGGGGGTATATGTGATTGAAGGAATATTAAAGTTGGGTGATAAAAAACATTACCTAAGTTTTTGATAAACCCATTTATACAATGAAAAGAGAAACAAAGACTATGGTGGGATTCCATCCTATTTTATAAAAGTGTTTTCTAGAATTAAAGTATCTAAAAACCTGTGCATGTACAAAATAGCTGGTAAAAAATATTCCTCTGAATTGTACAAGGGATGGTACAGGAAAACTTGGACCAGATGTAGGTTATTCAGAGGACATGGATTATGGAGCACGGACAGAGAACAAGTTACAGAGACCTTTTCCTCCAGCACGTTCGAGTAAATGAGAAAAAGAATGCAATAGATAATGGGCACCTGGGTGTAACAGGACGTTAACCACCTGTATTTCCTAAGTGAAGCTCATTGGTCCGCACTCATACGGAGGGGCAAGCGCTTAACTCAAGGTCATTGACTTGTGTACAGAGGAAGGCTGGAGTTCTCACAACTTCCGGCTTCCGCACTCTTGCTTCAGCACGACAGTTTTCGGTGCTGCGTCATCAGGGCATTTTTAACCTGCGTGGTTAATAGACTGACGGACGCCAGGCCTGGGCATCTCACCGCACCCACCTGTAACTCGGCCCTGGGTCATGCTGTGGCCCAGGACAGGTATAGTCAATGTCCAGTGAAACTTATATGGCGCTCGAACGACTCCATTTTCCGGCACTTTTTAATTTGTGGCGTCAGAAATGGTTTTGGACTTTTAGGGCTCATGCCTGCGTTCCTGGACAGGGATAGTCAATGTCCAGTTCAAGTAATTGTTGGTACAAATCATATGACCTTCTTACTTTATTATTTGTGGGTGATGCAGGTTTAAGGGTCAGGCTGTGGTGATACATAGACAGGGATAGTGAATGGGTCTGTGACTTTTTTTCTGTGTCTTTTATAAACCTAAGTGTGTTGCTAAGATGTAGGCAATGTATCACCATTTGATGTTGTGGATGTTAATTTCAGCTTCTCCAGCCTTGTTTGGGTGTAATAATGAAGGTGTTGTTGCTCTCCCATAGACTTTAATGGTCATCGCGCATAATCGATGCTCACTATCGAAAACCCTTATCGATAGCGGCCGACTATCGACTATCGATCGATCTCGATAGCCAAGCATCGCTCAACACTAGTTGTAACCATTGATATTTTTTTGGGGATAAATTGCATTAATCTATATTATCCATATAAAATGCCCCTTGAAATTGTCTTTTGTAGGTCCTGCTAGGGTTTAAATAGGGCCTCTGCTTTATGGAGAGGTTCCCCAATGGGGTCGCCCTTATCGGGGCGGGTGCCCTGTATAGGTTGTTTTTGGAATATGTAGGTTTTTTGTTTAGGGATTAAATAGGGTATAGTTTTTTTTTAAGTGATTTACTAATAAAATGTATATTTTAACAGTATTACTGGGATACACCTTTTTTGGTATTTACATATTATACAGTAGTAGTATTCAGTTACTATATGGTGGTGATAGGTGGTCATGGTGTTGTGGTATTAGTCAGTCACTATGTAGTGGTGATAGGGGGTCACGGTGTGGTGGTAATAGGTGGTCATGGTGTTGTGGTATTATTCAGTCACTATGTGTGGTTAATATCTTGAGGTATTATTCAGTCACTAGGTGATGGGTGATAGGTGGTCATGGTGTTGTGGTATTATTCAGTCACTATGTAGTGGTGATAGGTGGTCACGGTGTGGTGGTGATAGGTGGTCATGGTGTTGTGGTATTATTCAGTCACTATGTGTGGTTAATATCTTGAGGTATTATTCAGTCACTAGGTGATGGTGATAGGTGGTCATGGTGTTGTGGTATTATTCAGTCACTATGTAGTGGTGATAGGTGGTCATGGTGTTGTGGTATTATTCAGTCACTATGTAGTGGTGATATGTGGTAGTATTATACAATCACTATGTCGTGGTGATATGTGGCAGTGTTATATAGTCAATATGTGGTGGTGCTCTGTAGTCATGCTGTGGTGGTATTATTCCCCAAAACACACTAATGATCACAATTATCAGAACAACCACCAATGATCAGAGTTATCAGAATAATCACTACAACTATACTCATCAGTTATCAGAACAAACGCATCAATCATCAAAACAACCAAACTCATCAGAGTTGTTAGAACAACCACACCAGTCATCTCTACAACCACCCTCATCAGAGTTATCACAACAACTACACAAATCATCACAACCACCACATTCATCAGAGTAATCAGAACAACCACACCACTCATCACTACAACAACACTCATCAGAGTTATAGCAACCAAATAAGCAATCACAACAACCACACTCATCAGATTTCTCAGAATAATTACAACTGTACCCATCAGAGTTATTACAAGAACTACACAAATCATCACAACAACCACACTCATCAGTTATCAGAGCAACCACACCAATCATTACAAAAACTATACTCAACACAGTTATCAGAACAAACACACCAATTACCACAACAACCACGCTCATCAGAGTTATCAGAACAATCACAACAACTATAATCATCAGCGTTATCAGAACAATCACAATAACTATAATCATCAGAGTTATCAGAACAATCACAACAACTATAATCATCAGAGTTATCAGAACAATCACAACAACAATACTCATCATAGATATCAGGACAATCACAACTATAATCATCAGAGTTATCAGAACAATCACAACAACAAAACTCATCACAGTTATCAGAACAATCACAACAAAAATACTCATCACAGTTATCAGAACAACCACAACAACAATACTCATCACAGTTATCAGAACAATCAGAACAACAATACTCATCACAGTTATCACAACAACCACAACAACAATGCTCATCACAGTTATCCGAACAATCACAACAATTATACTCATCACAGTTATTGGAACAATCACAACAACAATGCTCATCACAGTTATCCGAACAATCACAACAATTATACTCATCACAGTTATTGGAACAATCACAACAACAATACTCATCACAGTTATCAGGACAATCACAACTATAATCATCAGAGTTATCAGAACAATCACAACAACAATATTCATCACAGTTATCAGAACAATCAAAACAACAATATTCATCACAGTTATCAGAACAATCACAACAACAAAACTCATCACAGTTATCAGAACAATCACAACAACAATACTCATCACAGTTATCAGAACAACCACAACAACAATACTCATCACAGTTATCAGAACAACCACAACAACAATACTCATCACAGTTATCAGAACAATCACAACAACAAAACTCATCACAGTTATCAGAACAACCACAACAACAATGCTCATCACAGTTATCAGAACAATCACAACAACAATACTCATCACAGTTATCAGGACAATCACAACTATAATCATCAGAGTTATCAGAACAATCACAACAATAATACTCATCACAGTTATCAGAACAACCACAACAACTATACTCATCACAGTTATCAGAACAACCACAACAACAATACTCGTTACAGTTATCAGAACAATCACAACAACAATACTCATCACAGTTATCAGAACAACCACAACAACTATACTCATTAGAGTTATCAGAACAACTGTGCTAATCACAACAAGCACACTCATCAGACTTACCAGAACAATCACAACAACTGTACTCAGAGTTACAGTATCAGAACAATCACAACAAGAATCACAACAACCACAATCTGAGATATCACAACAATCAAAACAACTATACTCATCACAAATTTCGGAACAATCAGAACAACTATACTCCTCAGAGTTATCAGAAAAACCTCACCAATCACTACAACAATCACACTCATCAGAGTTATCAGATCAACCAGACAAATAATCACGAAAATTATACTCCTCAGAGTTATCAGAGCAATCACACCAATCATCACCACAACCACACTCACAATCATGAGGAAACCAACTATGACAAGAATCATCCCAGTTATCAGACGATCGCACCTTTCTTCATGATAACCATTCCTGAAATCATCACACTCCTCAGAACAATCACCACCATCATTACTCCTTAAAACAATCACCACCATCATCACATGGAGAAATCTATTGTCCTGTGATGATTGGAGTCTTTCCTGCTGAGCAACAAGCATTAGCAGTTTCATCTGTTACACCTTAAAATTCTGTAAATTGAGGGTTAATTGTCTCATGTACACAGCAGCTATTCTGCCCCAAACTGTGGAAAGTCAGGGCAACCTCTTGTTGATTGTGAGGGCCCTCTTATTGTTGGTGAGACGTCCTCTTATTGTTGGTGAGGTGTCCTCTTATTGGTGGTGAGGCGCCCTCTTATTGTTGGTGAGGCGCCCTCTTATCATTGGTGAGACGTCCTCTTATTGTTGGTGAGGTGCCCTCTTATTGTGGGTGAGACGCCCTCTTATTGTTGGTGAGACGTCCTCTTATTGTTGGTGAGGCACCCTCTTATCATTGGTGAGACGTCCTCTTATTGTTGGTGAGGCATCCTCTTATCATTGGTGAGACGTCCTCTTATTGTTGGGGAGGTGTACTCTTATTGTTGGTGAGGCGCCCTCTTATTGTTGGTGAGACGTCCTCTTTTTGTTGGTGAGGCGCCCTCTTATTGTTGGTGAGGCGTCTTCTTATTGTTGGTGAGGCGTCCTCTTATTGTTGGTGAGTCGTCATCTTATCTTTGGTGAGGGGCCCTCTTATTGTTGGAGAGGCGCCCTCTTATTGTTTGTGAGGCACCCTCTTATTGTTGGTGAGGCGTCCTCTTATTGTTGGTGGTTGGTGAGGCGCCCTCTTATTGTTGGTGAGGGGTCCTCTTATTGTTGGTGAGGTGCCCTCTTATTGTTGGTGAGCACCCTTATTGTTGTGAGGCGTCCTCTATTGTTGGTTTAGGCGTTCCTCTTATTGTTGGTTGAGGCGCCCTCTTATTGTTGGTGAGGCGGCCTCTTATTGTTGGTGAGGGGCCCTCTTATTGTTGGTGAGGCGTCCTCTTATTGTTGGTGGTTGGTGAGGCGCCCTCTTATTGTTGGTGAGGGGTCCTCTTATTGTTGGTGAGGGGCCCTCTTATTGTTGGTGAGGGGCTCTCTTATTGTTGGTGAGGGGCTCTCTTATTGTTGGTTAGGCGTCCTCTTATTGTTGGTGAGGCGCCCTCTTATTGTTGATGAGGCGCCCTCTTATTGTTGGTGAGGCGCCCTCTTATTGTTGGTGAGGCGGCCTCTTATTGTTGGTGAGGGGCTCTCTTATTGTTGGTGAGGCGCCCTCTTATTGTTGGTGAGGTGTCCTCTTATTGTTGGTGAGGTGTCCTCTTATTGTTGGTGAGGTGCCCTCTTATTGTTGGTGAGGGGTCCTCTTATTGTTGGTGAGACGTCCTCTTATTGTTGGTGAGGTGTCCTCTTATTGGTGGTGAGGCGCCCTCTTATTATTGGTGAGGTGACCTCTTAAAGTTGGTGAGGGGCCCTCTTATCGTTGGTGAGGGGCCCTCTTATTGTTAGTGTGACGCCTTCATATTGTTGGTAAGGTGTCCTCTTATTGTTGCTGAGGTGCCCTCTTATTGTTGGTGAGGCGCCTTCTTATTGTTGGAGAGGTGCTCTCTTATTGTTGGTGAGGCGTCCTCTTATTGTTTGTGAGGTGCCCTGTTAATGTTGCTGAGGTGCCCTCTTATTGTTGGTGAGGCGCCCTCTTATTGTTGGAGAGGCGTCCGCTTATAGTTGGTGAGGTGCCCTCTTATTGTTGGTGAGGTGCCCTCTTATTGTTGGTGAGGTGCCCTCTTATTGTTGGTGAGGTGCCCTCTTATTGTTGGTGAGGCGTCCTCTTATTGTTGGTGAGGCGCCCTCTTATTGTTGGTGAGGCGCCCTCTTATTGTTGGTGAGACGCCCTCTTATTGTTGGTGAGGCGCCCTCTTATTGTTGGTGAGGCGCCCTCTTATTGTTGGTGAGGCGCCCTCTTATTGTTGGTGAGACGTCCTCTTATTGTTGGTGAGGTGTCCTCTTATTGTTGGTGAGGCGCCCTCTTATTGTTGGTGAGATGTCCTCTTATTGTTGGTGAGACATCCTCTTATTGTTGGTGAGACATCCTCTTCTTGTTGGTGAGACGTCCTCTTATTGTTGGTGAGGCGTCCTCTTATTGTTGGTGATAGGCCCTCTTATTGTTGGTGAGGTGTCCTCTTATTGTTGGTGAGGGGCCCTCTTATTGTTGGTGAGACATCCTCTTATTGTTGGTGAGGCGCCCTCTTATTGTTGGTGAGTCGCCCTCTTATTGTTGGTGAGTCGCCCTCTTATTGTTGGTGAGGTGTCCTCTTATTGTTGGTGAGGTGCCCTCTTATTGTTGGTGAGGCGTCCGCTTATTGTTGGTGAGGCGTCCTCTTATTGTTGGTGAGGCGTCCTCTTATTGTTGGTGAGGCACCCTCTTATTGTTGGTGAGGCACCCTCTTATTGTTGGTGAGGCGCCCTCTTATTGTTGGTGACGCGCCCTCTTATTGTTGGAGAGGTGCACTCTTATTGTTGGTGAGGGGCCCTCTTATTGTTGGAGAGGTGCTCTCTTATTGTTGGTGAGGTGTCCTCTTAATGTTGGTGAGGTGTCCTCTTAATGTTGGTGAGGCGTCCTCTTATTGTTGGTGAGGTGTCCTCTTATTGTTGGTGAGGCGTCCTCTTATTGTTGGTGAGGTGTCCTCTTAATGTTGGTGAGGCGTCCTCTTATTGTTGGTGAGGTGACCTCTTATTGTTGGTGAGGTGTCCTCTTAATGTTGGTGAGGGGACCTCTTGTTGGTGAGGCGCCCTCTTAATGTTGGTGAGGCGTCCTCTTATTGTTGGTGAGGTGTCCTCTTAATGTTGGTGAGGTGTCCTCTTATTGTTGGTGAGGTGTCCTCTTATTGTTGGTGAGACGCCCTCTTTTTGTTGGTGAGGCGTCCTCTTATTGTTGGTGAGGCGCCCTCTTAAGCTATGTTCACACGGCTAAGTTTGGGACGTATTTCGGTCCGTAATTACGCGCCGAAGTGCGCAAATTACGGGCCGAAAACGTCCCATTCATTACGGTAATTCACTGTTCTCATAGTGAACTATGGATTACGTCTCCTCTCCCCGCCCGGCGAAGCCGCGGGCGGGGAGTTAATAGACATGTGAATTACAATGCTCAAATACGCGCCGATAGTAATTCACGTCAATGGGCCGGCGAAGTGCGCGCCCCCTGCTCAGTCCCCCGCTCCCGCTCCGCCCCCGGTCACACGGCGTAATTGCGGGGCGTAATTACGCCCCGCAAATACACCGTGTGAACATAGCCTTATTGTTGGTGAGACGTCCTCTTATTGTTGGTGAGGGGCCCTCTTATTTTTGGTGAGATGTTCCCTAGTTGTTAATGAGGGGTACTCAGTTATTGGTGAAGAGAAGTCACTGAGGGCTGTGTAACCAGCTCCCCTCCTCCCTGCACCCCTTCCTGTCTGGCATGAGTTCATAATCATTGTTCCAGCCCTGGTCTCCAATACTCAGCTGAGAGCAGGACTAGCTATGTACAATGTATCAGTCTGGAGTCCGGGCTGTGGAGCTCACAGAGCATTGTCTATACTGGATACAATTGTCTCCACTCCTCAGCTGAGAGCAGGACTAGCTATTTACAATGTATCAGTCTGGAGTCCAGGTTCTTTAGCTCACAGAGCATTGTCTACACTGGATACAATTGTCTCCCCTTCTCAGCTGAGAGCAGGACTAGCTATGTACAATGTATCAGTCTGGAGTCCAGGCTCTTTAGCTCACAGAGCATTGTCTGCACTGGATACAATTGTCTCCACTTCTCAGCTGAGAGCAGGACTAGCTGTGTACAATGTATCAGTCTGGAGTCCAGGCTGTTTAGCTCACAGAGCATTGTCTACACTGGATACAATTGTATCTACCAGCTGAGAGCAGGACTAGCTGTGTACAATGTATCAGTCTGGAGTCCTGGTTGTTTAGCTCACAGAGCGTTGTCTACATTGGATACAATTGTCTCCATTTCTTAGCTGAGAGCAGGACTAGCTATGTACAATGTATCAGTCTGGAGTCCAGGCAGTTTAGCTCACAGAGCATTGTCTACACTGGATACAATTGTCTCCACTTCTGGGTTTTTTGCTTTTTTAACAGTAAGGGTATGTTCGCTCTGTATACTGGGGCACGTACTGTATGTGCCGCAGTATTCCATGTGCTTTGGAAGTACGCATAAGTGCCACAAAGAAGTCACCTGTCATTTCCCTCCTCTGGCGTACAATACGATCTATTGTACGCCGGGGGGGGGGGGGGGGGGGGTTTAATTCATAGTTCTCTATGAGAACTATGAATTACTGTAATTGAGGAGCGCATTTTGACCTTATTAAAGCGCAAATATATGGCGAAATGCGTGCCACAATTATGCCGTGTGAACATATCCTAAGCAGAGACCCTGAAGGTAATGAAGTGCTGAAATATAAAGTCAAATAGAAAATTGTACACAACAGTCGAGTGACACAAGGCAATGGCGGCCGCATCACTTATCATAGAAAAATGGGACATTATTTACCCAAAACCACTGCCGCGGGGCCGCTCTCACAGCTCGATGGCCGGTCAGTAGGAGGCAATATAAGCCTGAGTACTACCTCGGAGAAATGTGACAGGTGCAGCTCACTAATGAGCAGTCACTCACACACCCGACCACTAGAGGATCAATTGAATAATAAAAAACTGTGGGTAAGCACCGGTTCACACCAGTCTGCAGAAATGCCCAATATCATACAGCTAAGACTGCACAAATACTGCTAGGCACCAACGCACAGCCGACTGCCCATGAGGGGGATGAATGCCGGGATGGTATTGCGGCTTTTCTGCATACGGGTGTGAACTAGTACTTATTCACTTAAGTGCAGTATTTCACTAGGCTGCTGCCCCAACAATGGCTGTGTGAGCAACTGCTCATTACTGCTCGGCACCTGTTCCATCTCTTCCATGTGGTTCTGGGGCTTATATTGCCTCGAACTGGGTAATGTTCTGTGTGCAGCCACATTATCCAGCAAACAGCACCTGGCAGAGGGGACTCTAATTCTAGAGGTAAGGCCATGTCTACAATGTAGGGGGGTCTCCTCCGACTGGAGCAAGCGCTGTGTGGATCACCATGAAGGAAACCGACTGCGGCGTTTAGTGCAAATCTGCACCGAACACTGTGGTCCTGCAAGGTTACAATGTATCAGAGACATTCTAACATTTCTATGTAGACTCAGCCTGAGGGATCTAGTAGATCCCTGACCCCCTCATTGGCGGCTCCTGCAGTCACGTTATTACGGGGGCAGCGTCCTTTGACGTTCCAGGGTCCCATCTTCTAGCAGCTTCCTTGGCAGCAGGGTCAGGAGCGGAGGGTAAATCCACCGTGACGGATCCATTGTCAGCTATTATCAGGGTCATTACCTCTCAGAGCAGTGGCTGCAACATTCTGGAAGCTTAACCCTTCACCAGATCATTATTATGTCTCTGTTATTATGGAGGCACTGTGGATATCACTGTTATTATTATGGGAGCACTGTGGATATCACTGTTATTATTATGGGGGCACTGTGGATATCACTGTTATTATTATGGGAGCACTGTGGATATCACTGTTATTATTATGGGGGCACTGTGGATATCACTGTTATTATTATGGGGGCACTGTGGATATCACTGTTATTATTATGGGGGCACTGTGGATATCACTGTTATTATTATGGGGGCACTGTGGATATCACTGTTATTATTATGGGGGCACTGTGGATATCACTGTTATTATGGGGCACTGTGGATATCACTGTTATTATTATGGGAGCACTGTGGATATCACTGTTATTATTATGGGAGCACTGTGGATATCACTGTTATTATGGGGGGCACTGTGGATATCACTGTTATTATGGGAGCACTGTGGATATCACTGTTATTATGGGAGCACTGTGGATATCACTGTTATTATTATGGGAGCACTGTGGATATCACTGTTATTATTATGGGAGCACTGTGGATATCACTGTTATTATGGGGGCACTGTGGATATCACTGTTATTATGGGAGCACTGTGGATATCACTGTTATTATTATGGGAGCACTGTGGATATCACTGTTATTATGGGGGCACTGTGGATATCACTGTTATTATTATGGGAGCACTGTGGATATCACTGTTATTATTATGGGGGCACTGTGGATATCACTGTTATTATGGAGGCACTGTGGATATCACTGTTATTATGGGGGCACTGTGGATATCACTGTTATTATGGGGGGCACTGTGGATATCACTGTTATTATTATGGGAGCACTGTGGATATCACTGTTATTATTATGGGGGCACTGTGGATATCACTGTTATTATGGGGGCACTGTGGATATCACTGTTATTATGGGGGCACTGTGGATATCACTGTTATTATTATGGGGGCACTGTGGATATCACTGTTATTATTATGGGGGCACTGTGGATATCACTGTTATTATTATGGGGGCACTGTGGATATCACTGTTATTATGGGGGCACTGTGGATATCACTGTTATTATGGGGGCACTGTGGATATCACTGTTATTATGGGGGCACTGTGGATATCACTGTTATTATTATGGGAGCACTGTGGATATCACTGTTATTATTATGGGGGCACTGTGGATATCACTGTTATTATGGGGGCACTGTGGATATCACTGTTATTATGGGGGCACTGTGGATATCACTGTTATTATTATGGGGGCACTGTGGATATCACTGTTATTATGGGGGCACTGTGGATATCACTGTTATTATGGGGGCACTGTGGATATCACTGTTATTATTATGGGGGCACTGTGGATATCACTGTTATTATTATGGGGGCACTGTGGATATCACTTATTATTATGGGGGCACTGTGGATATCACTGTTATTATTATGGGGACACTGTGGATATCACTGTTATTATTATGGGAGCACTGTGGATATCACTGTTATTATGGGAGCACTGTGGATATCACTGTTATTATTATGGGGGCACTGTGGATATCACTGTTATTATTATGGGAGCACTGTGGATATCACTGTTATTATTATGGGGGCACTGTGGATATCACTGTTATTATGGGGGCACTGTGGATATCACTGTTATTATTATGGGAGCACTGTGGATATCACTGTTATTATTATGGGGGCACTGTGGATATCACTGTTATTATTATGGGAGCACTGTGGATATCACTGTTATTATTATGGGGGCACTGTGGATATCACTGTTATTATTATGGGAGCACTGTGGATATCACTGTTATTATGGGGGCACTGTGGATATCACTGTTATTATTATGGGGGCACTGTGGATATCACTGTTATTATGGGGGCACTGTGGATATCACTGTTATTATGGGGGCACTGTGGATATCACTGTTATTATGGGGGCACTGTGGATATCACTGTTATTATTATGGGGGCACTGTGGATATCACTGTTATTATTATGGGGGCACTGTGGATATCACTGTTATTATTATGGGGGCACTGTGGATATCACTGTTATTATTATGGGGGCACTGTGGATATCACTGTTATTATGGGAGCACTGTGGATATCACTGTTATTATTATGGGAGCACTGTGGATATCACTGTTATTATGGGAGCACTGTGGATATCACTGTTATTATTATGGGAGCACTGTGGATATCACTGTTATTATTATGGGAGCACTGTGGATATCACTGTTATTATTATGGGAGCACTGTGGATATCACTGTTATTATTATGGGGGCACTGTGGATATCGCTGTTATTATTATGGGGGCACTGTGGATATCACTGTTATTATGGGGGCACTGTGGATATCACTGTTATTATGGGGGCACTGTGGATATCACTGTTATTATGGGAGCACTGTGGATATCACTGTTATTATGGGAGCACTGTGGATATCACTGTTATTATGGGAGCACTGTGGATATCACTGTTATTATTATGGGGCACTGTGGATATCACTGTTATTATTATGGGGGCACTGTGGATATCACTGTTATTATTATGGGGGCACTGTGGATATCACTGTTATTATTATGGGGGCACTGTGGATATCACTGTTATTATTATGGGGGCACTGTGGATATCACTGTTATTATTATGGGAGCACTGTGGATATCACTGTTATTATTATGGGAGCACTGTGGATATCACTGTTATTATGGGGGCACTGTGGATATCACTGTTATTATTATGGGAGCACTGTGGATATCACTGTTATTATGGGAGCACTGTGGATATCACTGTTATTATGGGAGCACTGTGGATATCACTGTTATTATGGGGGCACTGTGGATATCACTGTTATTATTATGGGAGCACTGTGGATATCACTGTTATTATTATGGGGGCACTGTGGATATCATGAAGTGTAGGACAATGTGTTTGGTGTCCACTCTAGCTGCGCATGTCCTGACTTCCTCTGTGCTGCAGTTGATGTTGTCCTGTTCTTGCTCCCATCACTGGGGCACGGTACATCCGGATATAACACAGTGATGAGGCTTCAGCTTTGATGCTGTTTTCCCGTCCATATGGCAGCTGCACTGTCTCTGCCATTAAACTTCTCCCATGATGCACTGGGCCAGGGTAACCCAATTATCCTTCTCCGGTTCCAGTAGTAATGGGAAGTTTGGGGCGACCGTCTCGCCTGGAATAAATCAATCGATCCTGTCTCTGAGCAGAAACATTTTTATCTCTTCATAATCCTGTCCGTTCTCTGCTTCTGGAGAGGGTGAAGGAGTTAGGGAGAAAAACCGCCCCCGGGGGAGCTGGATCCATGATTAGGCTCCTCATGCTCTGACTCCTCTGGTATGAACTGCTCATTCAGGCTGTATGGCGGTGTTATGTAGTCACTGTAAGGTGGTATTATCCAGTTTTTATATGGCGGTGCTATCCACTCACTATATGAAGGTATTATCTAGGCACTGTATGGCAGTGGTATTATCCAGTCACTCTGTGGCGGTGCTATCCAGTCACTGTATGTTAGTATTATCTAGTCACTGTATGGTGCTGTTACCCAGTCACTATATGGTGGTCTTATCCAATCACTGTTTCGACTTGTTATCCCGTCACTGTGTAGCGGTGTTATCCTGTCACTGTATGGCTGTGTTTTAAAGTTCCTGTATATTGGTATTATCCAGTCCCTGTATGGCTGTTGTTTGCACTGTTATCTCAGATCATTGTGTCTCTCTTAAAGTGCGGCCCTAGCATTTCTATTGGGTCGGGGTCTGGACTTTGGGTCATCGCAGCCACTAATTTTTGAATCATCCCCTAAATCCCCAAATATCTCCCGTTTGGTCTTGTCCG
Organism: Phyllomedusa bahiana; assembly: GCA_025379985.1. Lineage (NCBI taxonomy): Eukaryota > Metazoa > Chordata > Amphibia > Anura > Hylidae > Phyllomedusa > Phyllomedusa bahiana. The sequence continues at coordinate 11,529 of JAODAL010046449.1, read as the reverse complement.
TCCAGAGGACGTTGTTTCAGAATCTTGTGTTTTGTTCAGAAGCAACTTCGGCCGCGCCACCATGTTCTTTTTAGAAAGGAGAAGCTTCTAGGTCGTCCTTTCACACAAGCCACCGGTTCAGAATTGTTCTCATTGCTATGACCTTTAACATGTAACCTGCTGGGGCCTATAGAGTCTGATACGTGGTTTTTGGTTTTTTTCAGTTTTTCTGTGCATTGAACAGTCTGACCTTAGGGTGAATTCTCTGGGATGTTCACCGCCCTGGAAATGTTCCACTTTTGAAAAATCTTTCCCACTTTAAAATGATGGATTTCAGATTGTTTGGAAATGTCCTTCCCAGATTTCTTGGCAGCAACAATTACTTCTGTGAGATGATGCTGATGTCTTTCCTCTTTGGCTTTGTAATAACACACCTGATGATTCAGACCAGCAAGCGGCGAAACCGTATGCATTAATAGAGGAGCTCACACACTGGCGAAGCAACGAGGGGGTGGGGGTTAAACCGCCTTGTTGTGTCACACTTGCCAAATCTTCCAGACCCGTAGAAAAATTGGCGACTCTTGTGGTTGAAGTTCATGTACAGAGCCCGGACTGTGTGGACTCAAAGGCTGTTGTTACACCATTAATTGGCTTATGTTTAGCCAAGCACTTGGCCCAGAAGTTGATAATATAGCTATCTCTAACCCCTGGCCATTTATCCCCCTAAATGCCACACTATGTAACATCCATGGAATCTACGTGGTTAACAGAGGCAGGAGGCTCCCTTTGTTGCCCATGGGCAGTCCTGCAACACAAACGGAGGGTGCCCATGGTTGCCTTGGAAGATTGAGACCAAATAATGACCTGTAGGTTTGCCACATACAGAAACTTATTAGAATCTGATAGTATAGTACATAGCAATACAGAAATATCCAGTGATGTTTTATAAGCAATTGCATAGTCTAATGTCGTATTGATATTGTAAAAAGGAGCAAAATAAATTTAAACTAAGTAAAGTCAAAAGCAATAAAATAAAAAAAGGTTAAATAAAAAAACACCAATAGAAAAAAATATTTATTTTGTTAAAAACAAGTTATTTAATAGTAATCGCCGCATCCGTAAAGCTCCAGTCCAGAAAATTATGTTATTATTTAATCTGAATGGTGAACGTGAATAAAACCTCCAAGAAATGAAAACCCCTAATTGTGCCAGAAGCCCCCATTAATTTTCCATTCAGCCTCACACAAAAAAACAAATCAGAATCCAAAGTGATGAAAAACTCTTTATGTGCTCCAAGAATGAAGATGTCAACTTATCCCACAAATAAAAGTCTCACAGAACAACAAAAGTGACAAAGTCCTGACTTAAAAACATAAAAGCAAGATTTGGTGATTACAACCTATGGGTGCGGAGAGGAGCCTGTGAAAGAGAGGAGTGGCCTGTAAAAAGGGGCGGCATGCTCGGACGTAGCAATCGCAAGGTTTTGACCGGAAGTCAGGAGCCTGATGATGACCCTCAGCCCTGCCATTTTAACCACAGAACTCCGCACTTTTCCCCCCCAAAAAGAAAGGGGGTGAACAAAAAAGGCAAAAAGACCCCCCCCACCCAACGCTCTACAGTTTTTTTTACATCTCTCAATATGTCCCCAGCAATAACCTGTACTTAGCAAGGGTCTATCTTTTTGCCCACCCCCAAGGTCCCCGACCATTTGAATCTTTTTAGACCTACATCAGTATATACAAAAATTAATGTTAACAAGATACTTGAATATTTTAGAACAAGACAAAAATACGTCAAAAACTGACACGTGGGGAAAAAAACAGTAACAGTTTAATAGAAGGCAAAATAGTTGATCTCTCTATTCGGTTGTAATATTATCCTGTACATTCTAGAGGCCATACATCCCCAAAGTTTTTAGATCGGTTCGAGGAATTTAGATGATTTCCAGTAAAAATAATTAAACCCAAAGAACAAAATAAGTAAAGAAAAAAAATTAAGCTGTCAAATCGCTCAAAGAGAAGAACAATACTGTAATATGTTTTGCAGACACAGGAGGATCATGGATTTAGAATTTTACCAACAGGAGACTTTTGTCTTGTCCACTGATTTAAACTTGAAGGGGTCGTCTCACTACAGGGATTGCTGCTTTTTATGTTAAAAATCTTACAAAAAAAAATCTCTTTGCCCCAAAATTTTTCTTAACCCCGTTACTAATCCTGATTCCCCTCCCGTAGGGTGCATCAGCTGTATAGCTAAAATGTTTATCTCTCCCGTAGGCTGCCATCATGGGTGCTATAGCTACAGACCCGTTTTTATCTCTCCCGATAGGTGCCATCAGGTTGCTATAGACAGACTGTTCAAACTTCCCCGTGCTGCCAGCATGGTCCCCTATAGTTACGTCCTGTTCCATCTTTTTGATAGGCTGCCAGTGTGGTTGCAGGTACAGCCCGGTTCTACTGCAGCCTGAATTCAAAAAGAAACCCGAAAACAGGCTGAGGTGAGATGAATCAGTGTAGTGAGACAACTCCTTTAATCAAAATCTCAAAAGAACCCATTCTAGCATCAAAAGAAGAGTTGGAGAATCAAGTAAATGACTCCTACAAAGGGGACACAAAGGAAGAAAGAAAATTCATTATTATTGCGGTACCAAATAAACCATTTTGTTATCCTATACCAAAAATACATAAGAATTGGGAAACCCCCCGAGGACCCCCCTCGTTTCAGGTATTGGTGGCCTCCCGGTAATCTATACATATATTTATTTTCTTCAAGAATATGTTGAAGCCCTATAAAGTTATTTACAGGCTCATTTAACTTAATAGAAGCTAAATGAACTATTCCGTTCAATGAAAAATACCTGTTACTAGCAAAGGTGTGCTGCCCTTTTAGTAAATAGTCAGGACCTAGGGGCACATTGTTTAGCCCAATTTCAGAATGATATGTTATTATCAAAACCATGAATGAAATTCCTAACATTTATCCTTAGCAAAAATTATTTCACATAAGTAATACAATGGATAAAAAAACTTGTGGAACAGCGATGGGGATGAGCATCGCCCCCTCACACACAAACCTCTTAATGGGCAAATTTGAAGAGCAACATGTTTACCAAAATAGATAACACTATTACAAAATAATAATATACAAGAGGTTCATAGAGTACTTCTTCATTTGGAGAGGGACAACAGAAGGAGCTATGGATTTTTTAATGATGTTAAATAACGACTTGTGGGAGATTAAATTTACACTCAAGGTGGAGGTAGCACAAATAGATTTTCTTGATCTCATTATGAAGAGTGGAGGGTAAATAAACAACTTCAACCTTCTTTAAAAAGGTGCGCACCAATAGCTGCATAGATTACACTGAGGAACACGCATTTAAAATTGCTTTAAAATTTGGAACCATGTTTGTATGTTTCTGGTGCTGATTCTGTTTTTGCCCGTCTGCTCTAGTTTTAGAGATCTTGCATTGCCACCTTAAGTATTTGCTGCTGAAAGTAGTAGTCAGTCACTATTGTACTAAAGAAATGGTAGAAATTCATGTGAAACAGAAAAGACCTAAATTTTAGAACATTTAACCCTTTCCTGACATTGGAAGCACTCATACTTCCTGGCAGGAAAAGACTTCCCGCAAATGGATGTATGGATACAAGGTACACAAAAGTAAAAAAAAACTAATACGGCAACAAAAAAAATTAAAATAAAAACACATACTCCACCCTTTTCCCCTTTTGCAAATAGTTGCCTCAAAAAAAATCAAAAATAAAATATGCATATTTAGTATTTTCATGAGCATAACGACATACCTTGTAAAATTGTCATCTTATTTAAACCTCACATTGAACGCCGTAAAAACAAAACAAAAAAAGTCACGAAACTGCGATTTTCATTCATCCCACAGCACATAGAATGGAATAAAAAGTGATCAAGAAGTCATATAAACACCACTAGGAGGGGAGAGATTTTTGGACCGCACATCCTCACAACATACATTGATCTAATGCTTCTCAGCAAAATTTTTACACTAATGAACAGGAGTTTCTTAGTTACTTTTTGATCAAAATGTATAGGCCCACCTACCACTTCACGGCGACCTCTTTAAAGTGGGTCCCTACACTAAAGGATATAGCACTGCATGGCGGCCATCGCCGCAGCAATATTCCTACACACAAGCAAGGTGCACAACCCCGTGATCCGCAGCATCACTGCTGCCAGGCCTAGCCCCCTGGCTCTGGGCTGCACCACCCCACAAGCACAGCACCACAGCAGCAATGGCCGCCACACAGCACCGCCACCAAAAAAGGAAAGGTTAACACAGCTTACATCTCCAAGGCTCCCTGTAATTGGATAAAAGGAAAAGGCATTAACCCTGTAAAAACACTGCTAATAGTTTGTGATTTTTGCTGCAGGGGTGGCTCCATGCATTTTAACCCAAAAATTTAGGGGCAGGGACCCATTTTAATAGAGGTTCCCGTGAAGTGGCAAGGGGGCCCTATCTTTTTTGATCCAAAAGTATCCTAAAACCCTCCTGTTCATTTTTGTAAAAGTTTTTGCTGGGAAGCTTAAAGAAAAACGTTAAGTGTGAGGATGTGCGGTTCATGCCTCCCCTTCCAATTTATATATTATATATATATATAAAAACACCACAGTAGCACCAATGAAAATGTCGTTTAACCGCAAAAAACCCCCTTACACATTTCTTATAGGGAAAAAAAAAAAAATTTATGGCTAAAAAGATAGTTTCAGGGGGTCGCGGGGTTTCCCTCCCCCCCGCGACCGTCACCCGCTCACAGGGGGCCGGCGCGGCTGCCCGCGCCATCCCTCTGTTTGCCCGGGGCCCGGGCCCCGCTTCCCTTACCCCCCGGGGGTCCTGTAACCCGTCCCTCCCTATCCGGGCGCCGCGGCGTGGCCCGTTTTAAAGGGCCGGGTGCCGGCTTCCAAAATTTAAAAGGCCGGGTCCCGATAATTGGTCATTGTGGGGCCTTTTTCTTTTTAAAGGTATCCGCCCCCAGCATTCCTCCAGTCTGTTGGGGTGCTTCCGTGCTTAAGTGTATTGCTGTTCTGTCCTGTTACCCGCCCCTTCTTACGTTTCCTGACCTTGCCTGTTTCCCCCTTCCCTGACTGCTCCCTGTCTCCGACCCGAACCTCTGCCCCTGCCCTGCCCTTCTCCCTGTCCCACTCGCTCGGGTTCGTCTTTGTACCATGTACCCCGGGCCGCCATGCAAGCCAGACGTCAAGGGAAAACACTTGGTACCTCACCCGCGAAGTCCACCCCGCTTTGCGGGGGGTTTGGGTGAAAACCCGGGGGGGCCTTAATTTTTCCCCGGGCGGGTTGCTATCATCGCTTGCGTTCCCCAGGAATCACTCCTGCGTTACGTACAGATGGCCATGGTTTCCCGCCGGGGTACCTTCCCCATTCCGGATCACGACACCGTCGCCCAGCAAGTCAACGATCGCCCAGTTTGGGGCCAGATGCAAAACCCCTTGGACCCTCGCCTCCACCAGCTCCCCTCCGCCCCCCGCATCCTTTTGCCCCGGGCATCCATTGCTCTATCGGCTTCGGGACCCTCCTGCTCCCCACCCCCCTCTCCTACGATGAGCCCCCAAAAGTCCGTGGGTTCATCAGCCTGCCCCATCCATCAGAGAGGGGGCCCAATTCTTACAAGCGGCCAAGGGGGCCTTCATAATCAGCCTCTTGTTGAGAAGCCTTGGTTTTGGGCTACGCCAATAGGGGTGAGGGGACCTTTGACAGGGACCTCCAAACCTTCCTCCGGGGTTCCCCCCGTCTTTGAGGAACCAGCCGAATTCCTCGGCTGCCGCAGCACCCCCGGGCTCGTCAGGGGAAACCCCCAAAGTCGGTCAGGGGCGAATCCTTAAGGCCATCCGTTTCCCGTATGCCCCTCCTTTTTGCAGATTGTGGCCCTTCACAAGGAAACTTGCAATTTTTGTCCTGCCCCATCCTCCTGGGAAATCTTTGGGGCCCCCCATGGCTGCGGGACATCCCCCGACCTTGGTTTTGGGGAGCACCGTGAAGTCAGCTTTGGGGTTCCGTGTGTCACTCACTTGCCTTTCCACCGCAACTCGCTCCTCAGGTCCCCCCCTGAAGTCCCAAAGCCTCCCCGGGTCTACCTACCCATACTGGACTTTGCTATGTCTTTCGAGAGACCGCCGAAATCTTTCCTCCAAAACCACCTTTATATGCCCATTGACCTGCAACCTGGCGTACTCCCCAGAGGGGGGGTTTACCCCCCCTCCGCCCCGAGAAAAGGGCGATGTTGAGTAATAAAGGGAAAACCCTCCCAAAGGCTTCATTCGTAACCCTCGCCCCGGCAGGAGCCGGCTTCTTTTCGGGGAGAAAAAAAGAGGGGTCCTCCGGCCCTGCATCGACTACGGGGCTTAAATAAAATTCCCAAAAAAAAAGCAAACCTCTGCCCTTGATTCTGAACTTTTCGACCCCCTGCGTGGCGCAAAAAATTTTTTTTCCCAAAGGGGATTTCGCGTGCCTAAAATTTTAATCCGACTGGGGAAGGCGATGAATGGAAAAGGGCTTTTAATACCGGGGGGAGGCCATTTTTAGTATTTGGTTATGCTTCGGTCTCTGTAACCCCGGCAGTTTTCGAATTTTGTCAATAAGATTTTTGGGACCTACTCTGTCTGTGTGATCGTTTTGGACGATATTTTCATCTTCTCCCCAGTTTCCAGACTCACGCCACCAGTCCCCAGGTCCTCGGGGCGATCCGCACTATCAGCTTTTGCCAAAAACCGAAAGTGCCTCTTTGAACGGCCAGTTCCCTTTTTTAGGGTACTCGTCTCAGTGGGTCTCCGATGGTTTCCCCCCCAAACTCTCCCCGGTGTGCATGGGCCCCAAAAAAGGTGGGCTTTGGGGCCCTTCAAACGTTTTTTGGATTTCCATTTTTAAGCAATTTACCCACACTTCTCTACACTTGTGGGGTCCCCTTGGGGGCTCTAACTAAAAGAACGCCCAATCCAATTTTTGCCCCCAAACTCCAAAAAGCCTTCAACCGGGCCAAAGCTGCATTCGCTTCGGCCCCAGTCCTGTTGCCCAGACCCTAACCCCCCTTTTTTCTGGAAAAATGGATGCTTCTTCATCGGTGCCGCGCTGTCCTCCGCAAGATCCTCCTTGGTAAACTCTACGTGGTTTTTTTTTCCAAATGTTCTCCCGCCGAGAAAATTATACCCTAGGGATCGGAATTTCTGGGCCCAAAATTTGGGTCTAGAAGAATGGTCACCACGGGGGGCTCACCACCCTTTTACATCCCCAAGACCACAAGAAACCCCCTTATCTTCAGCGGGCTCAACCCTAACCCCCCGGGAACCCTGGTCATTTTTCTTTTCCCGTTTTGACTTCCGTTACATTTTTGGCCGGGAGAAAAACTCAGGTGACCCTACCGCCTTCGGAAGGTGGTTTGACCCCTCCCCCGCACATTGTCCCCCCCGAGCGACTCGTCACGGCTGCCCCCGTGGGTTCCAACCCTACCCCCCGGGGAAGACGATGTCGGGCCTGCCTTTCCCCTAGAATCCTGAAGTGGGGGCACTCTTCTGAAAAGCTGGGCACCCCGGAGTCATAGGTCGCTCCCCCGGTTCCCCCTTATTACTGGGGGGCCCCCTTTCTTTAAGATGTCAGGGACTTTTTCTAGCCGGGACCCCGTGCCCCTAATAAGGGCCCCGTCTCAAACCCCGGGGGGTTCTTCAGCCTCTCCCGTGCCGGAAAAACCCCCGGGGCCCATGTAGCCATGGACTTTTTACGATCTCCCCCTCCTGGGAAAAACCGGGGATCTGGGTTTTTAACCTTTTTTCCCAAAATGGCCCCCTTTTTCCCCTGCCTGGGTTACCCTCTGCGCCCCCGCTGCCCCAAAATTTTTTCAGTATTTTTCCGTCGCACGGGCCCCCCTTTTTATTTTTCTGACGGGGGGGTCCGTTTATTGCTAAATTTTGGGGGCTTTTGTGGCAATTTTCAGGTTCAGCTAGACTTCTCATCCTACCACCCCCAAAACTAAAGGGCGGTTTAAAGGGGTTAAAAAGTGTTTGGGCATCCTGCGGCATTTTGGTTTTCCCCCCCGTTAAGAAAATGGGTCTGACTTTCCCTGGGGAGGTTTTTCCCATAACTCTTAGATTCGGAAAACCCCGGGGCCCCCCTTTTTTTTTCGTGTTTGGGTACATCCCCCCCCCTCTCCCCCTGCCACCTGTTCATTCCCGGCCGTGGATGCCCCAATAAAGGACATCAAGGCTCTCTGGGAGCTCACGCGACGGGGCCCGCTACGGCTTCTGCTGCCCAAACCCCGGGGTGAAGGGCCGTAGCCCCCCCCTATTTGAGCCGGGGGATAGGTTTGTTGCCCCAAATATATTCCTTTAGGTGCCTGTTCAAGTTAGGCCCCAAAAAATGTGGGTCCCCTTTTAGGGCTCAAGTCTAAACCCGGTGTCCTACAAGCTCCGCCCTCCTACCCTGCGATCCCAAAAGCCTTTCCCTGTCTCTCCTAAACCGTGGTCTGAATCGTTTCCGGGGGGCGTCTCCCTTCTCCTGTGGCCAACTTGAAACACCTTTTTGGGCAAGGGGGGTGCTGGACAGAAGTCGTGAGTAGGGAAACGGGGTTTTTTCCATTGACTGGAAGGGTTTGGGCCGGAAGACCTCGTGGGAACCGGAGGCCAACTTTCTCCGACCCCTTCCCAGGTTTCAAAAAAAAGGGGAGACCAAGGGGGGGGGGGGGGGGGCACCCCGCACGGGGGGGTCGGCGCGGCTGCTGCGGGGTGCCCCACCCTCCCCTGCGTCCCGGCCCCGGCGCCCCTTCCCTTACCCGTCCGCGTCTGCCACCCCCGCTTCCCGCCGCCCGGACTTCTCTAAATTTTAAAGGGCAGCTCCCGTATTTGTCATTGCGGGCCCTGGTTCTATTTTAAAGGGACCGCCCCCAGCACTTCCTGCCATCGTTGGGGGGTTTACCGTGGTCTAGAGTGTTTTTCTGTTTGTCCTATTACCCTGACCAGTCCCCTTTTCACTTTCCGACCTTTCCGTTTGCCGCCCGCCCTACCTTGCCTCTCTGACCACGAACCTCTGCCCCCTCCCTACCTTTCTGCCTGTCCCCCCCTAGCTCGGATTACGCTTTAAACCCGTGTACCCGGCCGCCACGCAAGCAAGTCACTCGGGGTAGGACCTGGTAGCCCACGCCGCAGCAAACCATCCCCCTTTGCGGCAGCTCTGGTGGGAAACCCGGGGGTACTTTGACCCATTTCCCCGGCGTGGCTTAGCTACAACGCTTGCTTGGCCCCGGGATCCACTCCTGCGTTACAATAGTGATGCATGAATATTGTTTTACACAATAATAACCCTTTTTTAAGTGCTTCAACATAAGAAAAAACTATATAAATTGAGTATCACCATAATCATAACGACCCACAGAGTAAAACTAACTTGTCATGTTTACTGCACGGTGAGCACTGTTAAAAAAAAAAAAAAAAAAAACATACAAAAATGGGACATTACTTACTCAAAAAATACCACAATTTTTTGGGCCATGTTCACAGCTCCATTGCTGGACTAAACTGACCCCAGAAGCTGGCAACTCTGGCCTTTATGCTAACTGGGGAAAAATTGACAGGTGCAGCTAATTGCAGAGCAAAAGCTCACATACCCCACTGCTAGGGGAACAATTAGATGATAAAAAACTGCACACCAACTTAACACCTGCTCACACCAGCATGCAGAAAAGCATGGGGAGATTGCACAAATGCAAAAATATCAATAGAACTACCACTCACATACCCTCAGTGCATGAGGGGGGTGGTTGCTGATACTACAATTGCATACAAATAAGGTGATACAGAAGGGTGCCATAAATACAGATACGTGTGGTGCACCATGCTGGCTTACAACCTATTAGTGACACCCATACTATTAGATTAGGTGGGCTGCCCAGCACTTTCTGGGGATCCTACACAAAGTATGCTTTTCTGCATGCTGGTGTGAACAGGTGTTAAGTTGGGGTGCAGTTTTTTTATCATCTAATTGTTCCCCTAGCAGTGGGGTATGTGAGCTTGTGCTCTGCAATTAGCTGCACCTGTCAATTTTTCCCCAGTTAGCATAAAGGCCAGAGTTGCCAGCTCCTGGGTTCAGTTTAGTCCAGCAATGGAGCTGTGAACATGGCCCAAAAAATTGTGGTGTTTTTTAAAAATAAAAAAACACTAAAAGGATTGCAGTATTTTCCTCATCCTGCCGGATTTTAGAGTGATAAAAAGCCGTGTCCGCCCATAAATATTACCAATAAAAACGGCAATTCATCCCACAAAAACAAGCCCGAAATCAATTCCGTACACAGAAAAATAAAAAAGTTATGGCTCTCAGACTGTGGTGATACAAAAATGTGTTTTCCTTTTTGAATAAAAGTGTTTTTTTTTTTGTGTAAAAGCAATAAAATATACAAATTGGGCATCGCTGTAATCATATCAACCTGCTGAGTAAAGCTAGCTTGTCATTTATACCGCACGGTGACCGCTGTACAAAAATAAAAATATAAAACACTACCGGGATTGCTGTATTTAGTTCAAAACACCTCAGAAAAACCTCAATAAAAGTGATCAATGTGACATATGCACCCCATAATGGTACCAATAAAATCATCAACTCATCCCACAAAAAACGCGCCCGTATTCAGCTCCATAGAGAAAAATAAAAAAGTTATAGCTGTCAGACTATAATAAGATGAAAATGCAGTTTTTTTATATAATCAGATTTCTATTGTGTTAAAGTAATAAAACATAAAAACCCATATAAAGTTTCTATCATTGTAATTGTAGCGACCGCAGAGTGCAGTTGTCCTGTCACTTATACCGCACGGCGAACGCTGAAAAACTGAAACACAAATAACAATGGCGGAACTACATTCCCCTCCTCCACCTTCACGGCCCAATGCTGAAAAACTATGGAACACCTGTGCGCCCAAAAATCACAATCCAATCCATGAGGGGTGTTGGATCCAAAATGGGGCGACTTCTGGGAGGTTTCTTCTAGTACTTTGGGGTTTTGTAAATGCGACATGGCCCCCACCGAAATCTGTGTTCCAGAACCCAAAGTACGCGCCCTCCATTGTATACCCTGCCATGCACCCAAACAGCAGTTTACATCCACATGTAGGGTACTTCTGAATTTGGAAGAAATTGTGTAACACAATTTGGGGGGCTTTTTTTTTTCCAGGATTCCCCGTAAAAATTAAACCTCAGCTAAAATTGCAAATTGTTGGGGAAAAAAAATCTTCATTTTCACATCCTAATGCTAAAAAAACACTTGTGGGGTCGATATACTCACTGCACCCCTGGATAGATTCCTCAAGGGGTGTAGTTTCCAATATGGGGTCTTTTTAGTGGTGTTTATTAAGATTTAACTGCTTAGGGAGTCTGCAAACCTGGAATGGCGCCTAAACAAAATCTTAATGAAAATGAGACCCAAAGTCCGGTAGGTGCTCCTCCTCCTCCATCTACTTTTTGAGCAAAAATACCACTAGGGCCCCATATGGGGGTAGCCTAAAAGTGCCAAAAAAAATT